>JALLPC010000430.1:0-13397 GCA_036940045.1 Stephanocyclus meneghinianus | reverse complement strand
TAGCATTGCCCCTCCATCCTCATTTTTTACATAAAAATAATCTCATAATAATATTTTCCAACGCCACGTTTACCCACAAAAATACCACCTAGTATTTTTTATCGAAAACGGCTTAGGTCACCTGCAGGAGCCATCGTTGCAAGAAACTGGTTCAGACTTATGTACGTTACACAGGCTGTTGGATGTGCAAGATCATTTGCTTAGTGACTTCTTGGAAAGAGCTGTACTTGACAAAAGGGGTGACTGGCATCAGTTAAGATTTTTTCAGAATTTATCTGAGTTTCCCATCGAGTTTTATTAAGAGTATGTCAGCAAACCTCCCCTACTACTTACATCAAAATTTATACCATAAAGAGTATTAAGGCTATATTTAATTTTTGATGTCTTTTGTCACTAAAAGCATTGGTCTTAACAAAAGTGACTGATATCAGTAATAAGTGCATGGATATGAATGGCCACTTCATGACCATTTCATTATCCACAAAAGTTCTTAAAAAACTTTGACAATTTATTTTATCTGAAGAAGATGCACAAACACTCATTAAACAAGGTTTGCTCTCGAGAATATCTTATTTGCCGCCATATGCCAGAGGAAATTCTCTGCGAAAGGGTCAGTAATCGTTATAAAGTTGATGATAATGAGCATCATGCTGCTGGGGATACTCTCGGGGATGCTGGTGATGTTCCACGGGGTACTGACGGGGATGCTGATTGTGGCGTTGTATTGGTGCCGAAACTTCAGGAAATGTCGTAACAAAATGAGGTGTAGACTGCTGTAGGTGTGGTTGATGGGGGAGACTCGATCCTTGAGCTAGAATCGCAGTAGATACCGTTGCTGTGAGAGGATATGGTTGACGTAGATTAGGTGAAGGATAAGAATATTGATGATATGGAGGGTACACAGGTTGAGGTGGGGGCATGTGATAATTTGGATAGAGTTGAGCGTGCTGTACGCTGCAACAATGTCCGTGTTGGGGGGCAGCCCTTGGCTGTTTAAGATGACAGGCCTCCCACTGAGGTGCCGGGGAGGCATATGGATAAGACGATGGAACACCTGAGGTGTAGTCCTCTTCGTGATTCCAATGAGATTGCACAGTTGAAGAAGGGAGTGGATATTTAAGGTCCATATCGTAGAAATTAGGCTCGCCATCCACGAATGGCAGCAACTTCCCGAGGTTTGGCTCTGATCGCTTCATCATACGAGTTAAATGAGGCAGGCCTCTGAGAAAGCTGGCAGTCGGAGACCGTAGTGGATTGTGAGCGCTTTCACATTGACAGAAGAGGGATCAACCAGAACCATTTCACGTACCACTCATGATAATAACAGTGAAAGTCAGGCCCAGATTGGTGCAGACGCTTGAAGCCCCAACCACTCAACTGACGAGTGAAAGATTCATACTTCGACTGAATGAAGTATTTGGGAACGACTTTTTCCACAAATAACTTCTTGTCTTTGATTTTCCATGCTGTGACGAGGAAATGTTTGATTTCAGAAGAGATACTTAAATCAAGTTAACATTTCAAAAAAAACGGACACATGGAGAACTCACCACGGCCATGAGGCTGCCAAGAAATGGCGCAAGAATGCTCCGGGTTTGACAATATCCTATGCAATTTTGCCGGCTAGATAGAACAACAGGTTGAGGAATGATCCGCTAATTGTACATAGAGGAGAGCTTAAAAATAGGGAACTTACAAAGTTGTTGTTGGACTTCTTCGTAGTGCGTATAGCGCTATCGTCGGGAGGATACTGCGCCCAATCATGATAGGTATGGTCGGTCCTCCGAGGGGGTGGGGCTAGACGAGGGGTGGAGTTATTGGAATTGAGGTCATGATACGGCCGTTCAAGATCAGGACCAGATACATCCCTGTCATCTGTCTGCCCATTGTAGATTGGCTGAGATTTCGCCGCCATTGCAGTTGGAGGGTCGAAATTCAAGCCTATATGAATTTCCTCGTTTTTCCCAAGCAAAGAAGAAATGCACAAATGAAATGCCTGGGTGAGTTTATGTGTCAAGAAAAGCTGCCTATCAGAGACACCAAAGGGCGAAGACCACAATATTTTTCTTCTGATATATAAATATACACGAGAAAGAAACAAGTGCAATTACATGCACACGAAAGTCGTTTACAGAGGAAGCAAATTATTAGTACTACGCAAATGATATGTAATGACTGCTCATATTGAAAATCTTAATATTTCTACTAATTACTTTTAAACAATTTTTTAGATGGATAGATTTTCAATTACCTTTCAAAAGATTGCGGCACATGCGAACGTTGGGAGACAGCCTTCTCATAGCATCTCATTCACAGAACTAACTGCGCATAGTACATATTATTGTGCTGCTATATCATACATATGCGGTGCCATATTATATAAGAATGAGATGCTACCTCGGTGGACAAAAATAACATAGTCCTTAGTTTTACTTCCTGTTCCAAACCAAGTTAATTACCTCCACGTCAGTAGGTAATTATGAATACGAATGAGTTCAAGAGAGCATCCTGGAGTTTGCGAGCTTCTCGTGCTTCGCATGCACTCACGCGTCACAACAGCGCGCCATTCGCGCTGATGGATGAAAATCTAACTGAATCTACTGAGTACCTTAACATACACACAATCGGAAATACGACCCATCTGTTGACACATGTTGAACTGGTGCATACCCAAAACACAAAAAAACGTGTACATATAAACATACATGCACATTTTTTGTGTAAAATTGACACAAATATGTGAAAATTACACAATGTTGCTCAACAAGGATCCCTCGTCAAGCAAATCACAAATCACAAATCAGATTTCCACATAATTTCTTTTACCATTCCCTCTTCGTTATGTCAAGAGGGCTAGGTTACACAGATGCCAAGCTACAAATCTCTCCTCAGCATCATTGAGGACATCCTCCCCCGAAGCCCTAATGAATGGAAAGCTGTGTCATGGTGTCACATCAAAAACTATTCTGGACAAACAACGGATAGTATCAGATGTAAGTTCCATGCTTTAGCTAACCATAAAAGAACTCACCGGCGATCCGGATGACAACAATAATGCAACTGGCAATGATAATGGGCACAACACTGGAGATAATGGGCTCAACACAGAATAAAACCCGTATCAGCCATTCCGATGCCAAGCCAAGGTATACACACTCCAAGAGGCAACACTCAATCATCCTAGAACCAAGAATCCAGCATGGAGGCCAGTCAGAGACCCAGCATAGAAGGTCTGCGTGTTTGCACTCCAAGGAGGAATGTAGTACCATCATCTTCATCCCAGTCAATCAACTTCCCTGAGCTGATGCAGTTCATGATAATGAGCGTAGAGGAGGAGATTCACATGGAAAGAAGGTGTCAGGAATAAAGAGAGGAAATCAAGGATAGGTGTTGTTATGAATGAGAAGAGGCTGAGGAGAGATACAGACATCAGAAAGAAGAGGAGGAAGGCAGGAGGGAGCAGAGTATGTTGGCGATGATGCAAATGTTTGTAAGAGGTGTGTTTGATGGAGGGAAAAAGTGAAAGAGACGAGATGGAGATGATAATTCATCTGATGCCTAGGTTATTTGATTGGTAAAAAATTATTTGATGTGATCAAGTTAAATATTCAATTAATATATGTTGTGAACTCGAATGATGTTTAAATCGTTAATCATAAAATTCCTTTACATTAACATTCAACGATGGCAGACAAATATTAAGAATGTGATTTTTTCCAACCCTTCTTTCCCCCAAGTTAAACAAAAGAATCATTGCTTTTATCATAAGCTTCCACTGACCAATTGATTCAAACTCAATGCAAGCTTTCACCAAGGGAATCAACACTTGAAATGCTTGCATACCCCATTGAGTGGATTGATGCATTGATGTGGCTTCTGCAGCAAGATCAATCTCATCTAGAGACATGGCAACTGGTGGTGTTTCTGATTTGATAAGAGATGTTTAATTGTTACATGCAAAAGCCGAATCAACAACACAGCACCCACTGCAAGAATTGAAAGTAACTCCAATTTGTGGTACATGTTTCCAAAAATTGCAACCATGCTGTCATGTACAGTTCCTGGGATATTGTAACAGCAGAGGGGGGTTGTTCCATTTGGAGAGAAAACTAGAACTGCACTCACATAATGCTTGCAGGGCTACGCATTATAACAGCAATTTTGTTCCTTGTGGTCGCCCGCACATTGAATGATCAACTTAATCCCATCCATGGTACACCAAACATCTGAAAGGAAAGGATGATGTGCAACAATTGCATTTTTATATTGTTGGATTTTGTCAGCATTTGACCATCAAATCTTTGCATCATCCTTTCATTGCAAGATAGAGATAAGAATAAGTATCGAGAATGTCAGGTAAGTTGAAACAGGGGTCTGGGTCATGCCAAATATCACTTCCAATAAAAATTTTGACCCACGAGTTCTCATCCACACTAGCACCAAGACCAGAGCATCAGAGGCCATCACTAATCTTGGTTGTCCTTTGCAACATCCTACTTTTTTGATGGGAACAATTATACTGTCCTTCAAAAATGGTAAGTAATTGTCAAAGTAGTATTTGAAATCATGCAAAATATATGCAAAAGTTTCATGATCTAACCCAGGGAGTGTGATCATGGCATGATCGCTTCTTGAGCAATATGCACATCACCATGGACTCTCACTTGGTAGTAATAATGTACAGTGGGGGATACAACGTTGGCATTGCATCTTCTCCCATTCAGACATCTGAGCATAAAACCATTTCCTGTAGTGAGAGTACAACTATGTATTTGGTTTCTTGGAGGCTTCTTGTTTGAAGGCGATAGCCAAGAGCAACACATCATAGGTGAAGCGCAGCACGAGATGAAAGAAATGCCCACAAAAGAAGCAAGGAGATAAAGGGGGGCTGCCTAAGAAATATGCAAGATGGGTAAAACAGGGATACCAATAGAAAGGGGAATTTCTTTTTTGTGTTTTGTGATAATGTGTTTTAGGTACAGAAATGTGCAAATTTGCAGATTACACAAAATATGTGAAATTGAGTTTTGGGTATGGTGCTGGGCCTTTTTTTTTAACTAAATCAAAAATATGGCATAGTAATGCTTTTGACTTTTCATGCTATATCATTACTATGTCAGGTTCTGATATAGGTAACATTACCTATCCAAAATTTGTGACGTAGATAAACCAGTTTTGTTATTGTATTCTTGCCATACAAGCTGTGTGTAATTTTTTCATCAAAAATTCATGTACAGTCCCATTGCATGATGTCTTTGGTCACTGTCTTCTCATAGGGAACTGCATTATTTTATTCTGTTGCATTCACTGGTTTTCCATGTCAAACACCACAACAGAACTAGGCATTGTGTAGTAATTTCTGCAATTTATACAGATCGGCAATGATGTAATGACCACACATGTTATGGAGGTCTATAGAGGGTATTTTTTCATGACCAATCCAATGGTCATGATCGATGGATCCAGAAATGGGTGGAAGGGGATGAACTTGTGCAATTTTTGGAACTATGTCAAAATTACAACATAGTTCCTTAACTATGTCCCAATTTTGACATAGTTAAGGGTGAGGATTAAAAGCAACACACCGTAAAAATCGTTGAACAAGGACATCAATGAGATCATCTCATTTTACAAAATCTCANACCATCATTGTCCTTATCCTCTGTATTGTTACCATCACTATCATTGGGATCAATTGTGTTGTAGAATGAGCAATCTTCCATCTCATCATTACTTACATGTTCTTCAACCATCATGTTGTGCAATAAAATGGATAAGAGAATGAGGTAATAAATATTGTCCCTGTGATGATGATTGATAGGATGACTTAAAGCCAAAAACCTTATCTTCAAAACACCATAACCTTGTTCAACATCTTTTTGACTGCCTTCTTGTTCAATCTTGAATGTACCATCAAGTCTTGTTACAGGATCAGTTTCTGGTCCAAGAAACCATGACAGGGATGGGTAGATTCCATCAACGAGATAATATAGCATTCAAATATCTCTCCACCAAGATTGAAGTCATGATCAACCTTGTCATGTTGACAATTGAGCATGGATTCCAGCAGAGATGACCTCTCCCAAATGTTGATGTTGTTCAAAGTTCCTGCGAACCCAAATGATACATGCCAAAACCATAAATTGTAGTCCAACACTGATTCCAAATCAATTGATGCACACTTTTCTCTTCCTTGGAATTGTCTATTGAGTGCTGTAGGGCAGTTTTTCAAGTATACCTTCATAACATCAAGTGATCCAAGCATCACATGCATCTTGTGGACACAATTGTACATACTAGTGACCCTACGGGCATCAGCTTTTGACGGTTTTCTGAGGTACACTCTAGCAAGAGCATGGCAATTAACTAAATCCCTAGCCAAGTGATGAACACAGCGCCTTGCAGTTGTTTTGCCAAATTGGTGATAATCGATGAAGGCATTGTCTGGCACACCAAAACAAATCATCTTCAATGCGCAAAGCAATTCGACGTACGGGTTGATTGTTTTCTTGCCTGCTCTACACACTGTCTTGACCCAAAAAGAATCACTGGGAGCAAGATGGTTGATAATTGTGTCTACCATGTGATGCTTGATTCTGAATGNGTGTTGTAGAATGAGCCATCTTCCATCTCATCATTACTGCCACGCGTTCTTCAAACATCATGTTGTGCAATAAAATGGTTAAAAGAACGATGTAATAAATATTGCCCCTGTGATGAAGATTGGTAGGTGAGTTAAAGCCAAAAAATTATCTTCAAAACACCATAACCTCATTCAACATCATTTTGACTGCATTTTTGTTCAATCTTGAATGAGCCATCAAATCTTGTTGCAGTATTAGGTTCTGGTCTGAGTAACCATGACAGGGATGGGTAGAGTCCATCAACAAGATAATATAGCTTTTTAAATATCTCTCCACCAAGATTGAAGTCATGATCAACCTTGTCATGTTGACCATTGAGCATGGATTCCAACAGAGATGACTTCTCCCAAATGTTGATCTGGGAACCCAAATGGCGCATGCCAAAACCATAAATTGTAGTCCACCACTGATTCCAAAGCAATTGATGCACACTTTTCCCTTTCTTGGAATTGTCTCTTGAGTGCTGTAGGGCAGTTCTTCCAGTATACCTTCATAACATCAAGTGATCCAAGCATCCCCGGCATCTTGTGGACACAATTATGCATACTAGTGACCCTGCGGGCATCAGCGTTTGATGGTTTTTGAGGTACACTTCAGCAAGAGCATGTCAATTAACTAAACCCCAAGCCAAGTGATGAACACAGCACCTTGCAGTTGTTTTGCCAAATTGGTGATAATCAATGAAGGCACTACCTGACACACCAAAATAAATCATTTTCAATGTGCAAAGCAATTTGACGTATGGGTTGATTGTTTCCTTGCCTGCCCTACACACTGTCTTGACCCAAAAAGAATCCCTAGGTGCAAGATGGTTGATAATTGTGTCTACCATGTGATGCTTGATTCTGAACGTTCGCTTGAATTGCTTGTCAGGAAACCGAGGGACCTCACCAACCCAGTCAGCAAAAATGCTTTACTCAGCTTGATGGTAATCATACTTAATGCAAGTCCTCTTTACTGAATTTGAATCAGAAGAGATTTGTCATCGTGTACGCTTCCCAGTCAACTGTGGTACGTCACATTTGTCAATCATCTGGATGACAATCTCACGCACAACATCCTCTGGAAGGGGAACATCTTGGGACAGAAGCTGGAGGACAACTGCTAACACGATCAAAACTTGGAAATAAGCAATCATCCCCAACCCCAGCGAATTATTGTCGGGGGAATATACCATGATGACAACAAGGATAATGATGGCAATGCAAAACTATGCTGTATGGCAGGGATAAAATAATTGGACGATGTTTTGACCCAGAAGCCAATTCTGCGAGCGCTCATATGCTGGCATGTACGTCGTGGGCGGAACTTTGATAGAGCTTAACCCAGTTGCTGACGTAAAAAAAGGCATGGGGGAAAGGCCCCGACATTTTTGAAAATCAGCTGAGGGGAAACCATTATATAACCAAAGACAATAACCCAGGCGCTGGAGTATGGCCTAAGGAAATAATGCCAATATAATGCTGAAATCAGGCGAATTTCTCTTGTGGGATTAATCACAAAAGGTGTTCGGTCATATTGATTGGACTTGCGCTATCTGGATCAGGCATGATATCTCAATTGCCAGAAGAAATAGAAAATAAAAGAGTCCAAAAACAGTTTATTATTCAGTTAGTAGAACAATTAAACATTGAATTCAATTGGCTCCGTCAAACCATACCACATATATCAATCAAACGAATTGAATCCTCCATCGCATGTGACTAGCTCATGGCATTGGCATAATGAGACCAGCATCATGATGTCATGTATTAAGAGCTGGGAGACCAAGTTTATCTGCAATCCGTCCAGCTTCTCCCAGCGAAATTTCCTCCTGGACATTCCCACGAACAAGCCTAAAGGCTCTTCTGCGATCCGCACTCCATCTCACACCTTCTCCGACGCGATAGTCTGAACTGTATCGACTAATATCCACTTCCCCGTCTTTCCAACGGTAAGTTCCAGGACCATCCTTGAATCCATTTACCCAGTTACCCTCGTAAACATCTCCATTCTCAATGTACATTGTTCCGTGTCCATGACGTTTGCAGTTCCTCCAGGTGCCGATGTAAACATCACCCGTGTTATAGGTAGCCTTGCCGTGACCTTCACGTTTATCATTCCTCCACTCGCCCTCGTACATGTTTCCATTATCTGCGACGAATGTTCCCTTACCATGTCTTTCTCCACGGCTGTTGAGATCGCCATCGTAGTTTCCTCCAAATGCGCCTGTCCGACTTCTCGAATCTGTGTAGAGCGAAGCACCACCGAGAGATCTGCCACTCACAGATCTCGCATCCGCATCTTCGAAAGTATCTCTGTCTTGAGGTGCCCTAGCTCTTGACTTGCTGCGCGGCACGCCTGTCTTGTCATTGAGAAATGACCTGGCAAGATCGAGATTCGATAATTTAGAGCTGAGATCCGAGGTGCCTTGAGTGACTGATTTCGGACCAGAATCTTCCCCACGTCCAAACCGCCCATATCCTCCTCTTGCACCACCTCTATCTTTGCCTGCACTTCTGCTTCGCAAACCGTATTTTGATGAGGATGACGCTGAAGACCTTTCCAACTTCGAACCCAGCTCTGTATCGGTTAGTTCCGAGGCGATAGTCATGTTATCCATATCTACAGCAAGCATTCTCTTGCTTCCCATGGTTCTGCTGACAGATGGGGTTTGATCAAAGGTATCATCACTGCGATCACGTTGAGAATACATCGATTTGCTATCTTCCAATGGCTTTTTGGCACTTGTAGCCGAGTTGTCGTTGAATGACCTATTTCTATTCCTCCATGACGTATAATTTTTGGTCTCGGGTATTGAGTAGGACGTTGAACTCTTCGATGATTCTGTGGCAACGATTGCCATAGCACGAGACCCTTCCCCTCCCATACTACGAGAAGCCTGGATCTCTCGGGCTGTATTCAAACCTGACATAAGACTGTCTATTTTCGCCTCATATTCAACGCGCGCTTGGGTCATGCTTTTTGTCATGGCTTCGATTGTTGCTTGGGCGTGATCTTTGTCCTCTTCAAGGCTCTCGATTCGTCTATTTGCTTCCTCTTTGTCAACTAGAAGTCGCTGCAATGCAGTTTTGGCATCTCCGATCGCTGTCTCTGCTTGATTTACTTCATCTTCCAGTGTTGACACTTTTTCCAGTGCTTCCTTCTTTTCCATCTTGAGGAGTAAATTCTCGTGCGTGACTTCCTCATTTTCTGACTGCAACTTAAACATTTTCCCTTCCAACTCCTTTTTGCTTGCAGCCATCTGTTTCCGAAGTTGCTCCATTGCAGCATCTAATTTCGATCTCTCATTCTTCAAATCTTGAATTCTCAAATCTGCCGCCTTCTTCTCCTCGAGAAGAGTCTCGATAGCAGCCTTGGCATCATCAATGGCACCATCGGCGTCAGACACTTCTTCCTCGAGTCCCCTAATCTTATCCATCGCTTCCTTTTTGGCAGATGAAAGGTTGACTATGCTCTTCTCCATTTCATCGTTTTCGGCATTGAGATTCGCAATTCTCTCCTCAAACAACTTCTTCTGACTTTCCATCTCTCTCTCGAGTTTGACAATATTCGCTTCCCGATCATCCAAGTCCCGTTCAAGATCTTCGACCAGTTTTGCCAAATCCTTTCGCTCTGCCGTCAACTTGTCGATTGCTCCCGAAAGACTCACAGTTACATCATCTACCTTAGCTTCGTGGTCCTCCCGCTCTTTAGTTAGCTGATCTGTTAACTGCTCCAATGCAATATTTGCATCTTCCAGATCCGCCTCATAATCATTTATTTTCTCATGGAGCATTTTTTTCTCTTTCAAAAGCGCATCTTTGTCGTCGTGAACAGCGTCAAGCTCATTCTCTAGCGATTTGATCTTTTGCTGTAGCCGATCGGTGGCATCGTCCAACTGATCCTCAAGCTTTTTAATGCGTGTTTCATAAGCATATTTACTGGCTGACAGTTCGTTTTGGGTAGACCTTAATTGCGCACTGATCCTCTCATGCTCGTCTTGAAGAGTCGTCAATTTTTCCTCGATTTCATCTTTTTCGTTCTTAATCGCATCAATCTTATCCAAGTACTTCAATGTGAGGTTATCAATCTTTGTCTCGTAATCACGTATCGTGGTATCCATGTCGGCCTCGAGCTTGTTCGCTTTAGCCTCAGCATCTTCCTTGTCTGCCATAAGCGTCTCGATCTTATCTTCTGCCTTCTGTTTTTCAAGGTTGGCCTTCCTCAGCTCTATTCGGGCATTATCTCTCTCATCAGAAACTTTCATGATTTTCGCTTCTGCTTCTCCTTGAGCACAATTCATTTTTTCCATCAGATCCTCCATCACATGCTCGTATTCTTGACGAGATTCTTCAGCGTCGGCTTTGATTCTGTCCATCTCCAGTTTGTTTGATTCTGCTTCGTCCTCCAATCGACGAATACGATAGTCAGCTGTTCTTTTCTCTCCCTGGAGCTCTGTGAGGCTCTTCTTAAGCTCTTCGTTTTCATTTGCAACGTCATGAATCGCTTTCGCGTGCTCTTCCTTCAGAGCTTTCGCCTCGTTGTTCAATCGCTCGATTCGCCCCTCATACCAATCCCCCATCGACTTTTGCTTTTTGTCTGCATCGTCCAGCATGGAGTCTTTTGCGTCCAGTTGCTGTTCCAAAACGCGAATACTTTCCCGAATCTTGTCGATTTCATAGGAAGCCTCCCTTGCCTCTTTGGTTTTTAGTTCAAGGTCTTTCTTGAGCTGTTCAAGTCTTTCCTCGTATTCTTCCATCTGAGCTTCATTCTTCGCACTCATGGCATCAATTCGAGACGAAAAATCTGTTCGCACTACCGCCATATTCTTTTCCATCGCCTCAATTGTTTCTTGCAAATCCGTCGCATCCGCATCCAAAGCCTCAATTTCTTTCTTCGCCTCGTCCAACTCTCTCTGAAGCGCTAGGGCACGATCTCTGTGTTCATTCCTCTCTTTGGTAATGATATCAAATCGATCTGCATAATCCTCTCTCGCATTCTCCGCTTCCCCGGTCAAATCCGATATCCTCAACTCATATTCCTCCCTCAATGCATCCATATCCTTTTGAACGTCTTTGACCTCAGCATTCAATTGACGCACCGTCCTTTCCGCACGTTCAGCTCTCTCCATGGCATCATCAATCTCTTCTTCCAACTCTTTATTTTTCTCTCGTAGCTCATCGCGCTCCCGTTCCAACTCTTGTGCACCTCGAGAAGAATCCGCTTGAAGAGTTTCCAGCCTCTTTTTCAATTCTGTGATCGCCGCCTCGTATGATCGAGCCGCTGCATCCGCATCTTCCTTTTGAACCTCCAGCTCGGCGGTGAGGTTGTCAATTTGCTTTTTCTGCTGGTCGACCACATTCCGTTCTATTTGGAACTTTGTTCTCATGTCCGCCAATTCCTTGGTGCCTTGCTCCGCCTTCATGGTGGCCTCGAGTCTGTATCTTTCGACATCTCTCCTCGCCAATGTGAGGTCTTGATGCAATTGGTTGGTCTCCTGCTCAAGACTGTCCTTCTCTTCCATGACTTCGTCCAAGTCATCTTTGGCCTTCGACAGAGCGGCAGTCAGCTTGGCAATCTCCGCCACGAGTGCCTCGCGCATGGACTGCTTCTGCGCCTCGGCCTGCGCCAACGCGTATTCCGAGTCGGCTTTCATCTGCTCGATGCTAGCTATTTCGTGAGTGCTCTTCTCGAACTCCGAAGACAGCGTGTCCATGGTCGATCGCACTTCGGAATTGTCCTCCTCCAACTCGTGCACGCGAGTGTGGAGCGAACCTATCTCGTCCATGGCTTCCCTGTATTGCGCGTGGAGGCTGGCGATGGTTTCGTCGGCGGCGGCCTTGTCTTTGGACAATTTGGCGTATTCGTCTTGGATGGTGAGGACGAGGACGGACAGTTCTTGGGCCGACGCGTTCTCGAGCATCGATTTCTTTTTGTTGGTGATGCCACCCGAGCGGGGCGCCGACGATTGCCCGAACATGTTGATTGCGGAGGTGACGATATTGGTGGCGATCGTCCCCGCGGTAACCTACTTGAACTGTTGTTTGGTCAGTTGCACCAGCTTGGGATAACTGATGAATCAGCTAGATGAAGATGATAAATTCTAATTGAAACCCGCCAAGCAGGAACAATTTGTCGGCGAAAGACAGCCACGCTATATCAGCTGTTTTAGCGGGCAGAGATGACGGGAATACAAGAGAACCACTAGAGATGGGAAGAAGAGAACGTAGACGAATCGGGGACTGCGTGAGATGGCGGCCGACGGTGGAGGGGTCCGATCTCACCAGTAAGTTCATGACATCATGATGTGCATGGCCATCTCTGTTGAGAGAGCATGCATACAAGTTGCGATCGTGAGTTGTTGATGTTAGGTCACGGGCTATGGGTCATTCACTTCATTGCACAAAAAAGCTTCTCTATAGAGGCTGGTCTGCGAAACTTTCAAGAGTATTCCTCTGTAAGTGATAAAGCCCCAACATGTTTTGAAGTCCTTTAAAGTTATGGCGGGAGCGACAAGACAGTAGGAGTTTGAAACAATATTAAGCCACAAATTATGCCCTGAAAGATATCAATGAGTTCCTCCCGAAAACATGTGTTTTATTTGGTATTGGACGTGAAAAATGGAACCGTAATTAGGGCAAATCCTATTACTGCGAGGGCTGTGGAAAAAGTTTTCAGCGATCTACGAAAATTGACGAGAATCGCTTTTCTTATTACGAAAGGGGGTGCGACAGTACCATACCATACTACACTTTAACTAGGTAGTAACAA
>JALLPC010000429.1:0-13285 GCA_036940045.1 Stephanocyclus meneghinianus | reverse complement strand
TTTCCATACGACGAATGAGCCCTGGCCATTTGATCCAAGTAATACGTAGAGGATCTCAACCGATGTTCCATCCGTGCGACGTTGTGCATTTGCGACAATTCGAGTCGACTGACGTAACAGCGCAAACGTGGGCAGGTGAGCCAATACAGCGTGGGGAACGGCTCGACGATCTGCGGTGGTTTGGACGGGGGAATTCCTCGCGTCGTCACGGCATCGACGAGCCAGCCTCTCTCTCGGCGGGAGGATTTGGCATCGTCGTCGGGGATTCGACCGCGCTTGCGTCCCTTGAATTTTCTGCCGTCGGTCTTTCCGCCGCGGTAGAGATCGCGTATCGCCATGGGATACAATTTCAGCACGGACGGTGGAGGAGGGGAGGAGGAATCGCTGGCCGAGCCTTCGTGGTCGTTTCGAATGAATTCCGAGGAAAGACGAGCCGCCACGCCGATGGCATTTCCGGGAAGGAACCCCAATTGGGAGAGGAGTTGTCGTTCGTCTTGGGGATCCAAGGATTCTTCTCGACGATCGTCGTCGTCCGTCGTGAGTTGTTCCCTGTTTGACTCTTTCTCGATGAGATTGTTTCGCCGTCGTCGAATCTCGTCTCGTCTGCGAATGTAAACGCCTTGCAATGTGGTCCCTCGATCCGTTGGCACCGAAGTCGTCACGGTGGACGATGCGGCATCGGTGGAGAGCTGGAGGGCGGCGGCATCGAGGATGGAACGAGCTTTGCGTTTGCGGCGGCGAGAGCTGCGGCCAGCTCGAGTGGGGCGTTTCGTGGTGATTGTCGTTGTCGTTGGTGGTGTCGTTGGAGGGGATTGGTTGGACATGTCGTTGGCTTGGTATTGTACGCTTGGTTGCGAGTGGCGGAGGCAGATCTATCATCTATTTGAAAAAAAAGGTATTATAATTATCACTCTTGTGAATTTACCTTTTGATACATTGTCGTAGCTTTCCAACCGGACTTTGACACAGTTTGACGCCTCCGCCAGCGTCCAGTGCATACAAACAACTGACACCTGACACCAAGCCCATTCGGTCACTTACGATACTATTTTTCAATAAATAATATTGTCAAGCCATCATAATAATATTATATTATCTCATCTCTCTCCTTGTGATTCATCAACTCAAGAAAGCTTCGCAAAAAAATGAACCTCTTCTTCTTCTCTTTGTGCATCGCTGCCCTCCTCACACACCACACCACACGCGGACTTTCCCTCCCACCCCAAACAACCACACGCCAACATCATCTCCATACACAATCATCCTCTCGACGATCCATCCTCTCTGACTTTGGAATTTCCATCACCGCCGCAACCACACCCCTCCTCGCGCCCCGCAACGTCCAAGCCGCAACGGCCGTAGACGCACAATTCATCGAAGTGGGACAACAACAGAAACCACCCAATGGAGAAGCGCCATTCGTCATTTTGCCCGACGGAGTGCAAATCAAAGATTTTCGCGGCGGCTCCGGAGAACGAGCGGTGCAGTCGGGCAGCACGGTGGAACTCACCCTCCGAGGAAGGTTGTTGAATCTGAACGGGGTGAGTTTTACACAAAGAAGGGAAACGAGAGCATCGCGCGTTCGTAACTAGCACCCCGTCTCACGAAACTACATTGCGAAAACTCTTCTTTCCGCATGCGCGTCCTCCCAAAGGCGCTCTTTTACGACACGAAAAGCAACGACCCCGGCGGATTCGGCGAAGGAACGCCTCTTCTCTTTGTCGTCGGAGACGGGACCGTGTTGCCGGGACTCGAGAGCGGAATACTCGGGATGAGGCGGGGCGGGATTCGGAGGATCATTGTTCCCGCCGCGGTCGGGTACGGGGCCTTTCCGGGATTGGAACCGCAGCCGTTTACGGAGATGGAGAGGAGGACTCTTGATTCGGTGGTGAAGAATCCGAGGAGGGATTCGACGGTTTTGTTTGATGTCAAGGTGGAGAGGGTTAGGTGAATGCTGTTTTCGAGGGGGTGGATGGTTCCGCTTGCGGCGATTTTTGGTGATGTGGAGTGCGTTGATTACGAGCCGACGTGCAGCTCATCACATGTTGGATTTGTTATTTCGATATTCATGCACTCTTGATCCATTTGAAAATTTAAAGTTATCCGTATTGTTGAATATTAGATTTCACAACTTTGAGGTCACTCTGCGGAAGAGTTTTGAGATGAGGTCAACATTTGCTTGAACGGTGTTACTTCTTGATACGTCATGGAAGTATTGCCGAGCATCTGACATGGGTTCTGCACTACGTTTTAGAGATACCTGCTATGTATAACTCTTGACCAACACTTGACTGTTTTGGCCAGTCCACGTTGGGCAATTGACGTATTTCTCCACTCATTCGGCCGATTGATTGTCGGTGGATCTGCATTTGAATAACACTTCAGGTCAGATGTTCATCTGACATGCTGCGGTCATTGATATTCTTTTCTCACAATGTCCATCGCAGCAGCCGTATCCTCCTCGTCGATCAAATCAAACCAACTTTGGCAAGCATCCCGAGATTTGACAAGCAACTCCAACAACTCTCGCCCATCCACATTCTCCATCGATTGCTGCATCTGATACCTCAACTCGGCCCTCGCATCCTCCCACGCCGTCAAAACCTCATTCCTCAGCAAATACCGCACACCCAAATCACTGGCAATCACCGCCTTGACATCCGGAATGCGATCCTCTCGAATCAATTTGGATCTCTCCTCCTTCGTCCCCGTCAAGACGAACCTCTCGGAATCAAAATTCAAATTGGAAACGTAGTAATTGAATGCCGCGCGCACCTCGTCGACAGATTCGCGAGCCTTTTCTTCCCGCTTGAGGCGTTTCCACGCGTCGATTTCTCCGCTTTGGACGAGCATCGCTCCCGGCTTTGCAAAGAGCGATAATCCGTTGCGATGTTCGGCGTAGGCTCGGAGGTAGGACGGGGCGGGGCGTTGGGGCACCTCGACGGGCTTGGTTCCGCGAGCGTAGTTTTGAGGCTTCCGCAGTAAGGTTTCGAGATGGCGTAGCAGTGTCGCCTTGTTGTCGACGTTTTCTTCTATTGTTAATCGGGACGCCAGGGAGACGGCGTTGTCGATGGTGAGCTTGACCCTCGCCGCGGGGAGGAGGGCGTCGGCTGGAGCGAAGGGGGACCTCGCTTGTGCCGGTTGGTTGTTGAAAGTGCTTATCACCAAGGCGGAGGACGTCGATATGATTTGGGCAATTGCCGATCTTCTCGATACATTTTTAGGTAAGGAAAAGGCGAGGACGGGAGAGGCATCGAGAAGTCTACCTATGGTGAGGACGAACATGAGCGGCCATTTCAAGAAAGGAGACATAGGATTGGTCGACGTTTTGGTTTTGAATGCGCTCCCACCTGCTCCCACCTGCTCCCACATAAGTCAGAGGCAGTATCGGACATTTCCCGCCATCTTGTCGGTTGTGAATTTTCCAGTAGGGTCTGAGGTAGACAGGATGAAAACTGACATTATCTACCACCGGATAATGTTACGATAATATCTGAACGGTGGAATTCCGGCATTTTAAATCTATTGGATTTCATAAATTTTCCCCACGTGTAACAAGAAGTATTATTGTATTGTACAATACCTACACATAAGAAGATCTTTTCATAGAAAGCGCGGCAAAACCAAGATCTCTCCCGACAGATCCTCGCCACTGAAGTCATAAGATCTTTTCTTGGCGTCATCCAAGGTCGTCAACAGTGGTTTGCAATACACACAAGGCGGTCCGTTGCGACAAACGTTCTACACTCACGCACACCAGAAACGAAGCAGATTGTATGACATCTACCATAGAGCCGCATCCGACAATCTCTCTCCATTATTTTTTCCCTCGCGCCTGCAACCCAGTTTCATTCAAAACTATAATCGATCGTCATGACCACCTATTTCATCGAGACTGCCAAGTCAGGCCGTGCCAAGTGCAAGAAGTGCAAGGAGGTGAGGACTTGTCGTTCCATAGCGAGGTGACCATCTCGACGCGGTGATATCTCCGCTGCAGTGTCAATGCGAACTTTGATCGCGTAGGAATAACATGCACTTCCTTCCTATTACCGTACCGCTCTAACAATGGTGCCGTGTACTGTCTTGTAAGACTTTGCCCAAGGATGCACTTCGCATTGGAACTAGTGAGTCTCCCGCCTATCCATTGTGGCATTATGCCGTCACGAACCCATCGCCGTTTGTCATTTATTCGAAGCCAGTGTGATATCGCCATTGTTGTTTGTTATTCGAATCTTTTTATTTGTAGAGGCCGTTGATGCGAGATTCGGACCCGACAAATACACCACCACGTAAGTCCATAACATTTACCAGTGTCAATATTCAATTCCAAACTTCGTTCGTTCTCACCTCCTCTCCCCTATAATGACATAGCTACAACCATCCAGCATGCTTCGCCCTCCCGCGCAAACTCGGACCCGTCACCCCCGATCAATTCGTCCGAGATCACCTCGAAGACACCACTCCCGATCTCGTACTCTCGGACGAAACCAAACGGAGAGAAATCATCGAGGCCATCGGTTCCAAAAAGGGAGGACGGAAAAGCGAAGGGATGGAGAAGGAGGAGGAGGAGGAGACTCCCGTTTCCAAGAGGATTCGTGAGATCAAGGCGTTGTTGGCACGGCAGCAGGAGGAGGAGGAGGAGGAGGAACCCCCGACGAAAAAGGTCAAGGGGGGGAAATTGAGGGAGGAGGTGGAGGCGATGAAGATTTATCAAAAGATGACGAATGAGAGGCTCAAGGATGTGTTGAGATGGAATCTTGGCTATGGGATGACGGGGACGAAAGATGTGTTGCTTTTGAGGTGAAATATTTTTCTTTGTTTGATTATTTCGTGTTTGCCTTGTCAGTGAATGGATACACATGTCTATTGACATCACGCTGTTTCAAAAATATATTTCAATTCGAAGGTGTATTGATGGTCATGTCAATGGTCGCTTGGCTAGGTATGTCGAAGCACACTAGTTCTGTGTTAAAAGTCTTCTGTCATCGTACCTAACATTTGCTTGTATCAGATGTCCATCATGTTTCAAAGGTCATCTACAACTATGCGACAATGATGCCGGCGAAACTGTCAAATGCGGTGGATACTTCGATGAAGATATGAGCGTCCGTGTGCCTTGTTCCTATCAGGTGAAATCCTCGGGAGCTATACGTTTGCAGCCTTGGTACTACGAAGAGCCTGCCGAGGAAGAAAAGGAAGAAATGAAAGCCATCACTGAGAAGCATGTGGCGAATGCAGGCGGAGGCAGCGGCAAAGCGGGCGACATTCCATCCGATTTGATAGAAGCCGTCGAAAACATTGACTGGCCGGATACGTCGTCCCTCGCTGGGAAGAAGGAAGCTGCTAAACTCATGGTGGAGATTTGTAGAACTGCAATTGACATCCCCGACGATGAGAAAAAAGCCACAATGGGCATTGGAAAGATCATCGTCAATAACCCCAATGCCTCGGCCAATGAAATTCTAAAACACGTCGTCAAGGAGTATGGTATTAAGGAGTTGAAAAAGGCTGCATCGGCCACACAGAAAGATGCTATGGCTACTAGTTGTAAGTGTGCTGCGAACGCACCAATTGTTCAGGTATTGAAGGAGCTTGGTGAGCTTTATTTTAAAGAGGGAAATAGCAATGCTGGTGCTACTGTAAGTTCATCCTTCCGTGTACAATCATGAAATATGTGAAACATTTTACTGATCGCAGTGAAATTTTTGTCGTGCAGTACACTAAGGCAGTAAATGCTATCATGGGTCTGAACTTTGAAATCACCGAAGATAACGCGAAGCTTCTCGCGAGTAAAGGCAAAAATGGCTTGAAAGTTGGTGAGTGAAGAGACATTATCATCATTCGAACAAATAAAGTTATCTAACATGACATCCTGGTTCGGCCCTTACTTCAGATGGAATCGGGAAAGGTACCGCTGATAAGATTTACGAGTTCCTCTCAACTGGTAAGATTGAAAAACTTGAAGAAAAGCGTCAGCTTGCAGCCTAATGACCATTTGACCATGTGGCACGTTGGCATCAGTGCCATGGATAGCATAGACTACAGTATGCCTTGTGGTGAGGATAGTAGAACAGCTGAGCTCAAAACCAGAGGAATCCATGCTTGGAAATACGTGGATGATGACTCAGTGAGATTTTTATTTAGCATAAGTTTCATAGCGTCTTGGTTTATGTAACACTGCAGGTGCAATCAATTTTATGGGCAGCTTCGAACACATGTCTAATTAGCAATTCATTCTCGACAAAGCAATGGATGAAAAATCTTAGTATTCTTCGTCTCCTTTCAATCCATCCTCGACCTCCGACGGGTCTAGGAAAAATCCCCACCACTCGCGCAAGCGATCAGGCGTGGTTTGTCCCTTCAGTATTTCAGTGTTCCCGCAATCAAACATCACCATGGATTTTGTTGCGTCTTCTTCTTTGTCTTGGTAGAAACATGATAGATGAGAGTACGACCTTCGGGTCAGCTCTGAGCCCCATTTGTTACATGCTGATGATTCACATGTTAGTGCGAAAGGTAAGCAAGACTTGCGCATTATACGGCAAGTATAACATCAATTCATGGCGTACCACAAGTATTGGGAAGAGCTTGATGCTTTCGAATAATGATACAAGGAGTCGACTGAGTCCTGTGATGGTACCTGAAACACGTGCACTTTAATGTCCCGATCTCCTTTCCTTTGGTGTTCAAGATTTTTGGTATTGCTTTTTTCATTTTACTCTATTGGTATGGCAATTATTTATATGCAGCAGTATTACATGGGTTCGGTAACACGTGGTTCTATTGAAATTTGCGAATTATGGGAGAGAATGATGGCAATCAATTGTTGACGAAAGCATTGCCACTTCCTGCCGTACCAAGTATGATCTATTGATTGCGATTTGTACTCAAAGAAATCAATGTTTAGGGTTCTCGTACATCACGGTAGGTGATGTAGCAATCGTGAGGATGTCAGACATCAATGACAGGTCCTATTCTTCTAGTCTACCATAATAGTGACTAGAGCAGGATCTAGCAGGATTGTCAGGTGTATATGCACATCTTCCGGAAAAAGAGGAAAACGAAAAACTAAGTACCATGTCATAATGGACCTGGAACAGACAGTCATTATTGCTCGTGATTGATCATCTTCGAAGATCGTTAATAAACTAAAAGTAAGTCAATATGTGTCCCATCCTCAACTTCAAGTAAGTAAGAAAGGTAAAGCCCTTCTTACTGAGTTTTTGTAGCTTGTACATGCGCAATTTCATACTGATTCCATCATGAAAAACAAATCGACAGCCAGACGCCATTTCTCCGCACAATTCAATCCACAGTACGGTGTATATACCTTCGATCTTTGAAGGAAAGTTGCGGAAGGTGCGGATGACCATGACGGAACGTCGGCGGTGGAAACGGAGTTGTCGAAACGTGTTTTGTGCCATGGCGATGTTACACCCTCATCCATAAGCGACAGGCAGAGCAGTCGGCATTGTTGTGAGGTGCTCAAGCCGTGTTGGCTTAGTGGATATTATGTTTCGCTGACTTGTGTGGTAGCAGCTGTCAACTTGTCCTGTGGTGGCTNGTCCTGTGGTGGCTTTTGCTCCAAGGGCACGTGTTCTCAGGTTCTGTGACGCTTCACTCGAGGCCTTTAGCTCAGTGTTGTCGCATACAACCGCTTTTTGTTCAGGGTTCTGATTCAATGGAGTTCATCGTTGTGCCGGCAGTCGTGTGCCCAGCGCTCACGTTCATGTTGCATTTTTTTGTACTTTATTCTCTGACTGACACAATATTTTTATGAAATTTTCCCGCTGACATCACACCTCAGATTTCGTCAATACACTCTCCTCATTAACCTGCAATCAATTATGGCGGAAACACGTGTCCCAAATAAGCTGTATGCAACTCATCCGAAGAATTACGGAAAGGGCTCCCGCCAGTGCCGTGTCACCGGCCGCAAGGGAGGTATGGGTCTCATCCGCAAGTATGGAATTGACATGAAGAGACAATCTTTCCGTGAGAGGGCACTTGATATGGGCTGGGAGAAGTACAGCTAAATTATTAATAATGAATCACCTCTGTGTTACTACAACGAAAATAATAGAAATATTCACTCCTTTCGTGTCAGATATCATCAGGGTTCTACGCTACGTGGTTTCTGCTTCGGTTTGCGTTACTTCATTTGGCGCGTGAGATGATATCAATTGTTTACTATGACATCGCAATTACTTAAAAATGAACAGTAATGCCGAAAACGCGCCTATTAAACTTCACCGCTGTACTCTAAAAAGCGACAGTTCTACTCCAACTCTGGTTTTCATTTCGCTAAACGCAGATTCTGAAGCGACTATTGCTTGTGATTGATTCTTCCACGATTTCATACGCTTTGCATAGTCTACGAAGTCTTGAACATTTGTGCTCAGGACCTGGTTCCTCCATTTTTGTCTTGCAACAGAACTTTCTCCCCTTAAATACCGAATCAGAGCTACATAGCCTGCATCTTGCGCAGAGAGTGCCGACCCATCGAGACTTCCTATCGTACCTATGACGGCAGTGGTGATGGCGGCATTGTCGTCACGGGTTAAGGTTTCAGTCGAGGCATCATTAAGTATGGCATCTGCTGCCGCGTGAAAGAGACCAAGTGTTGTATCAGGCGTGTTGGGATCGCGGTAAGTGTATAGAGTTGCAACTCCATCTGTATGGCTGAAGTGAGAGTATGCGCCGTACGCCCCATTTTTCGCACGGATGACATCCCACATGTAACCTTTGACCATGAAAGGCTTAATCATTAAGAAAACGATTTCAACGGAGGAATTTATGAGCAGTAAAGAACATAATATCGGAGTCTTACCTGTTGTCAAGTAATGAGAAACAACTGATGTACTACCACTAACGTCGTCACCACTGGCGTAAAGAAGACCACCTTCGCCTATATAAGCAACTTGTGTTGACACAACAATACCTTCATCTCGAATTGGATCAGATGTTGTCATTTCTAGCCTTGCCGCCGCGATCCATGGATGTTCGACAGAGCGAAAGTCAGGAGTAGGCGGGGCTGGATTGCCAAGGTCCAGTGGCAGTTTGTTCACTAGAAAGTCTTTTGCACTCTCCCTTGCGTCTTCTAGGACAGACGCGTCTCCTGTCAAGTCCAAGAACATACCACTTCGATTGCCACTGACAATCGCCTTTGAGGCAAGTTTGGCAGAAAGAATTTGGTTAAAAACATAATAATTTGGCATGAGCATGGTCTTAGTGAACAAACCATCGTGCCTTTCTTATATTATCCAAACGCAGGGCAAACGTCGTCCAGTCATTTTCAATGCTTTCAAGTATGGCCGCTTCGTCTTGAAGGCTAGTTACTCCATACATCTTTTCGTCAATGAAATTTCGAACTGAAAGAGGAAGTTTCGTGAATGGGGTGTAAGATGTGACGTGTACACGAGTATAGACTAATGCACTAAGACCTTACCCGAATAACGTCCACGAATCCGACGATCTGCATAACTATGACCTCGGCTTGCAATTGAACTTTTCTTAGAACTGAGAGAGGATTTAAGAGAATTCTGCAAAATGATTTTTGATTCCTCGATGTTGATATCCATCAATATTGTTTCAAATATGGAGAATAGTTCTTGCGTTTTGTCGGATGTACACTTCCCACTGATCATTAGCAGAGACAATATGTTCACTCCTGGTAAAACTTTCGCGTCATCATCCCATGCGGTTGGCTTCACGGTGATTATTTCTAGCGATGCACCCACTCCACCAGTTACTTTTCCGATGTAATTCCTATCCATTTCAGAGGAATTATTTGGGAGTGAGGGTTGGTTTATGGAATGCTATGGGCAACAGCTCATCTAAAGATTCGCACCTAAATTGAGCATCAGACAATTGAGAAGTTCCAGCCTCATTGAGTAACGAAACAAGTGCTGGTAGCATAACCACATCTTCATAGGGTAGCATTGAAACATCCAGACCAAAATGAACGTATAGAATGCCCGAAGAGGATACAGAGTGGCTGATTAAGCGAACGCCGCTCTTAAACGCGTCCTCTTCCACAGAAATGGGGTACTCAGTTGAGATAGTGTCAATGTCGGAAATAGATAGGCTTGGGTTAGTTGCAATGATTTCGGGTGATTCTTCAGACTCTTGCAGCTGCTTCAGTTTCGCATTTTCATCAATGACGCGTTGATACTCTTCGTCTGACATTCTAGATGTGGCACGAGCAATTTGAATTTCTTCGTCCTAAAGCGAAACGTGGGAATAGAATAGAGTTAGTAAACAAGATCAGGCCCAAGAAATTAGATGTTAACGTCTCCGACAACAAGACGATGTGTTTACCTTGAGTTGATCCGCCTCTAACGTTGTGCTCGGGTACAATTCCAAAACAACACGATGATTATTTGTAATGAGAAAATCATGAATCATTTGCTGGAAAGTATTTGACCCAGTTCTTTTTATTTCATCTTTCAAAGCCTTCAAGGCATCTTCGTACACAAGTGCATCCGCAGGATTAAGGTCGTAATTCCACTTGGATAGAGAAGCCAAAAATATTTCCATTCCACGCAATCCTCCACCGCCCTCTCTCAACTGAAACTCAATTGTATTCATGCTGCTTGCAATTTCATCATCAGTGAATCCGACATTATCCAACTGATGTAGAGTGCTCATGACCAAATCTTCGACGGAACTGACGTCTTCCCTACTCTTAACTCCCTTCATCCCAATCGCGAAAGTGGATTGCAAAAGTTCATCATCAACGCCCCCGCCTATTGTTTCTTCGCCAAGATTACTATCTTCGAGTGCCTTCCTCAAAGGGGATGATGGTTTTCCCAGTAAAAGACTATCCAGTACCACCCAAGCCAATTCCATCATGGGTGTGAATGGTTGCGTATTTAAAAGCCATGTCATACACAGCATAAAACCCTGGGAGCTCTCTTCACCACCTTCAGTAGAAGCTACCGCAAAAGGCTTGCGTTCAGATATAGGTTTTTGAAACTTTCTCTGTTGATACAAAATGACACTGTCTTTTCGACTATCAGGGTTGTAACTGGACGACAAAAGAAGGACACGGTTACTTAGTGAACATGCTAATGAATTCAACAAGAATGCAAAGATGATAAACTCACCCCATCGGAGTCATATAACTATCCGCCCTCGAAAGCGCATGATAAACATCCACCTCATCCCCCGCGACAAACAACCGTGCATTAGTCGGGTGATAATACTTCTTGTAAAATTCGACAAACTCCTCACGTGTCAACGTCGGTATGACGGCAGGATCTCCTCCACTATCGTAAAAATAAGGAGTGTCAGGAAACAACAGGGACTGTGTAATGCGATCTAAATACCCCTCGGGATCGGAGTAGGCACCCTTCATTTCGCTAAAGACTACTCCTTTGTATTCAAACTTTGCTCTGTCGGCTAGGGTGCGTTCTTCTCCTTCTCCGCCTTCTGCGGCAGTTTCGTCGCCGGTGTTGTCATCGGAAACGTCGTACCTCCATCCCTCTTGTAGTAGGACCCACCACCCCTCCTCTTCGACGGCGCGGGGGTGGAATACTGCATCAAGGTACACGTCCATTAGATTGCGAAAATCGGCTCTGTTGCGGCTCGCCACCTGACGACCGAATTGTTGCGTGTTGTTTTGTTTGTGATAGTGATTCCATTAGAATGATCGTTCAGTAAATCGATGGGTTAACAATACATTAGGCTCAAGTCCAAAAATATCAGAACAAGTTCAAAGAATGTGTATACTCACTGGATAAACAGTTCTATCGGGATAAGTCATGGCATTCAAAAATGTCTGCAATGACCCCTTCAATAGATGCGCGAAAGGATCTCTAGAGGGATACTTTTTGGACCCGCAGAGGACCGAGTCTATCGTTTTGAAACGACATGGTGTAATGGAGACAAAGACGTGATGGATAAGTACATACAACGGCAACATTTGCAGGTATCGTTTACACAATAAATAGAAATGACAATACAAAAAGACACTCACGCTCCAAAATATGAGGCACCCCCGTAGAACTCTCCGGCTTGGTTCGAAAGGCCACCCCAAACACCTTATCCGGTTTGGGGTCATACTCACTCCCCGCCGCTCCTGCAGGCACATTAGATGATGGACCCGTCCTCACCCCATCAGGAACGTACGCCAAAAATTCGGCCCCAGTAGAACGATGGCGATACAACGTCAAACGAGCAGAGTATTCCTCCAACCGGGTGGATTGAATGGTGTCGTAGGACGAATGGCCCACGCCCAATGCTCCCGGTGGAGGATGCGACCCGAACATAGGGAGTGCACCATCATATTTCGCGAACAGACTTGTGACCGTAAGAAAGGTGACGAGGAAAATTCCACAACGAAAAAGTTCCTTGGGGCGCCATGTGGAGAAACGCGTGGCTCGTTTTCCGGAGGTTAGCTCGTATTCTTCTTCATCATCGTTGTCTTCGTTGTCGTCGTCGTCGTCCGTTTCGTATTCGTCCGACTCGTTGGCCATTTCTAGTGCGTGCAGGGAGGAGGGTGGCGAGTTGTAGTCGTCATTGTCAGATTTTTTCCTTTGGTCGCTGCTGTTGGGAGGGATGTGGAGCCAGTCTTGGCTGTCGTCATTGGTGGCCTCTAGGCCGCCGTAGCTTGTTTTGGTCGAGGCCATGATGAAGCTTGGCGATATGGCGGTCTTGTTCGCATGGGTTGTGTTCAGCATGCTCTATCACAAGAGGGAATGAGGTTGAGTGGGCTCGTCGTGGGAACCCTGGGCTCCATGTGGGCTCAGCGTGGGATAGTGGAAACATGAAAGGTCTGCATGGTATTGTACCATACCCATACCTTGAAGAAATCTACCATATTTTAGGATGAGTCGACCACACACTAGAGAAGGCCACACTTTGCAATATCTCACAGATTTTACAAACATTTTTGTTTTGGGGCCCTTAAATCTTTTTCCGCCTTAATGCGCTGGGAATAGATTCCCCATTGCATTTGCGAGACCAACATGCTTAGTTGGAAATGTCACCGACATGTCTCCACGTGTCGTCGTGATGCCGACAATGTCGGCTGAAAATGGCCGACATCACAAATGTCACCGACGCCGTGACTGGATTCATGGCTGGATCATGTGTCAGCCTAGATATATACCTAGCATTTTTTACCTAGATAATTACATGGTAATTTTTTCCCGTCTCGATGACAGCAAAGATGTTTTTGTCGCTCACACCACCGAAACGGGTCGTTCCAATTGACAGGGTATTGTCCGCACATCACAAGGATGCCCACGCAATGAGCACCATTTTGGTTGCCATACTGTGC
>JALLPC010000428.1:0-13326 GCA_036940045.1 Stephanocyclus meneghinianus | reverse complement strand
TCCTTTTGGCTATCCGAGATGATTTTGAGTTTTATAGGTTTTTATAAAATACTAGTCTAAGATGATATAATAGAAATTGTCATTACCTCAAATTGTTCGATATTATTTTGGGGATTGGTTTTCTATAAGATAATTAGTTTTCTTTTGGCTTTTTAACTTATGTTTTGCATACTAAAGGTATATCAATTGAAATCAGTCATGCCCAGCTCAGTACAACATGTATAAAACTTGTCTGTACCAGAATGATCTCGATGGGTCACCCAGCCTTCAGCCTGTTCGCTGTCTTCCTGACCTAAGCCGAATGGTAGGTTAAAATTAAATGTAGATAAGAAGTAAAATGGCATCTTGTCAATTGAAGATTAAACTTATAAGCTATTATTAACTGGATTGAAATGAGGATTGCCAATTGATGATCCTCATGCTTTATCATCTATTTTTCATGCTGTTTGAATTATATGGGTTTACTTGTACCCTCTTGGCTTCAGGGATGCCAATCAGCTTCTTGGTGGGCCTCAAAAGACTGTATAGAATAGCCTGGCCGGATTGGCCAAAATCCTGACAGGGTTAATAAAATGTTTTGCCAGATTCTTTGTTCTAGCTTATATTAGGGAATTTGACAAGATTCATTGATCTTGCCAAAGGGTCTTGCCAAACTTTGAAATGTTTGGTAGGATTCTTTCCCCCACTGGTCAGAACTTGGTTTGCAGGAGTTCTTATGTCCTGTTCATGGGCCCAACACTGGCTGGAAGTCCCAGAGAGCATCCTTGGCTCATGTCACTTTGTATGAGTTCTAGCTCATCCCACCTTCACTGACTGTTATCACTTCAAGCAAATGAATTATTGCTGCTTAAGCCACTATTGACTGTGTCTTTACACCATGCTTAAAATGCTGGCAACTGCTATGTTTACTAACTGCTCAATGAAGTTAGTTTTACTTTTGGTGCCTATCAGCTTTATGAACTGCTCAATGAAGTAGCATGTAAAAATAAAAGTTGGATTCAAAGTTGGACTTTGTATAGTGCAGCAAGTTACTAAATGTCAACTCATTTACATCAATTTACCCAATGCACTCATAGATCCATATAAGAGTGACATGCATCAAGTATCTTCTTCAACTGAAGTACCTTTATGTACTTCAAAAATGGATGATATCCTCTAAAATAATTGAAGCTATGCATTGGATACATCACATCCCAAGTGTCAACAACACCCTGCCACAGTTAGAATCAAGACCGAGTAGTCTTGTGAGACCAAGAGGTCTTGTGATCCTGTCAAGATTAAAATAGCCAGCATGACCAAGTTATTGTTCAAGACTAAGATTTTTTCATGATGAAAATATGTAAGGTCATTTTTGACAAAAATATGAATAGGCTTAATGGTTAAGCCAACATCCTTAATTACATGTTATTAATTAATATCACAGTAACAACATGTGGTACAAAACACTACAATGCATAAATAACATATGTATGTTTTAAAAAGAGCAACCTCTAGGGCCTAAACAACCCAAATAATCTTTTCAACAGCCCAGAATGGCAAGAAAGACAAACTTGTGATGCCCGAGTGGTGTCATTAATATGAACATTTCCTCGCAATCCCACTTGAAGTTTCTGTACTTCAAATGCGATTGCATTCTGAATGGAATCTCACTTTTTTCATGGGAATACAGTTCCAAAAATAAATTTTGGCAATGGGAGTATAAAAAAGCATTGCTCAGGTATAGGTTCACTCAGGACTCAATGTCAAGTCAATCAAAGTGACGGGTACTTTGAAGATACCTGATGGAATTAAAGAGGATCACAAAAGAATCCTTAAATCTTGGTAAAGCTCATTTAAGTGTGCATCAGTCTTAACAACTTGGGAGCATGATATGACACAGCCTGTTTCATGGGCACAATCACAAAGCAGCCATTGTGATTGATATCACAACAAAAGGATCGCTCACGACAGGAATAGACTCTTGTGTTCAAGCCCATCAAACAAGGACAATCATGGCACATCCCATTCAGTCAACAGCATCATGGAACAGCCTTGGAAATTAAATTTACAACAAAGAGACCATGCTCTAAAAACATCCAGACTGAAAAAGTCAAGTCAATGAGCTGGATGAACAGACTTGGAGTGGTTAAAGTCAAACTTCATGAAGTTGTCAATAGTTCACAATACATCACCAAGTCCCCAACAAGCATCAAAATGATGTGGAGTCAAAATCTATTGTCCCCAATTGCATGGGGGTGCATCCAGGTTCAATAAAACATCTACAAGTCAAAACTCAGATGGGACCTTTTTGAAGGTCCTTCAGCCTACATTCTTGTGAATATCCAATTTTCTCAAGATTGTTGCACAAATCATGCAAGTTTTCAGCAGAACCTTAAAACTGGTTAGGTTCATCTCATCAGGTAGCAAGAATCAGGTTTGAACATCAACCCAATTTCCACACTCTAAATAAAGACTAAGAGGACATAAGAAACACCCAAAGTCACATCATAACAATGTATCAAACATCAGTTTAACACTTTCTGAACAATTGCTCATACAAGGAAATCAAAGCATACTTCAAATACTTTTGGGCAAGACACTAGGATCAACCGCCCTCTCTCACAACTGATTTTAGGAGGAAGTACCAAGTCAGTAAGGCCACTATCACACACATCACACAGAGTACAAAAAAGTTGAATCATAAGTGTTAGACTAATGTTGCCAAAACAAAGTCCAGAGCTACCCAACCTCATGTGGAATGTAAGGTATGTTTGCCTTCTTGAAAAGTATCTTGAAGTACAGAATGCAAGGACACAGTAATCAAAAAAGAATTATTGGTCACATAACCTTTGTGGATTCAAAGATGAAACTGTGAAAACTAGATAACGATCTCACTAAGACAAACAACATCTAGTGTTTGATTCTCCTATGTGACCTTCTGATAGGTTTACCTTCAGAAAACCTCATGGAAAACAAGCATGGCACCCATTCATTAAGGGCACATACAATCACTTAACTAGGATATGTGAATTCTCCAAGGAAGACCTTACAGATGACCACTGGTAGTGTAAGTACTTGCTGCACAAGCCACAACAAAATGTAAGATTAAACTGATAAACAAAGAATCCATGAACTTTGTTCTTGTCAAACCACAGCACAGCAAATTGTCAGTGATCCTGCCTCATAATGACTATTATGTTCCAAATAGGATGAGTTAAACAGGAACATGTTTCCACATAGAGATTGCAGTGCTTTTTCAATTATTCATGCATAACAGATTTGATAACCTGCTGCTGTACACAAAACATTGCTATTGCTAAATTTGCTTGTCAACACTCACAAAAACATAAAAAAACACAACACAACTTGTTGTCAACATCAAAAGAGATTCCCCTCCCTAAGTGCTATTTCCAGCTGTGAAATATCTTCATGGTTCCAAATACCATACAATAATAGTCAACAACTGTCATTTCAAAACAAAGCAAATAACTGACAGAAATAAATAGCACAACTTTTGCACATTGTAATCTGTACCATTAAGAGTTATACGGGTGTGTACATCCGGATACTCACCATAGAACCAATAGGGATGCAGTCATATTGAATCCGGACTCTCACTGGTGTACCTAGACAGACATTGACATATATGCCTTACAATGATCATAGTCAACAGCAAATGCAATAAGAAATTGTTCACTTGCCAGTAATAGATCTAAAGGGCAACTATTCCCATGGGTACATTGGGGTGGAGGGCAAGAAAAAGTCATAGATCAAAACCACGTAGGCTTGAGACAGATACACCAAGACAATCTGCAGCAATCTAAGCACCTTAGTGATCAGACCTGGTTTAATATCCTCATTGTACACTCCTTGTAACAATCAATGTGGAATTAAACACTCCACTATCTTACCTTGTGCATATCATTCGGCTTTCAGCATAAGCCAACCATAGTCCTCCAAAACAAAAACCCAAGTGAATAAAATACTTGAGATCAGCATCAAACACATCATGGGGATGCTTGATATGCTGGACAAATACTGGTAATGTCAGCAACATCTAGTGGCATTGTGTGTATCTAACAAACACCAATGTATGTTCACCAAACACATACTGTGCAGTGCCTACCACATAAAGTACTGATGCAGTACAAAAGATGGGAACTGTTGTTTGGCTTTCCCTTCAAGCACACAGACACAAGCAATAGGAGACAATGGCAATACAAGACCAACTTCACCATATCCTCTCATGGCCATAGTCACATGGTTGGTGAAAACACTATCATAGTATCAAAGGTATATTGCTCAGAACTAAAAAGTCTGCATGGATGTGATACTTGGTCTATCTCAGGATTCATAAAATGAGACAATCAGGGTTTCACACAGAAGTAAGTCGTTATATTTATGGCTTAGGAGAGAATGAAAACACATCATGGTACAGGCCAAGCTGACACTGAAATACAACCCATGTCTCCCTATCCACCTTCACTTACATTTTTGACCAAACATACTATGATGTATGTTGCACATGTCACAAGCAGCTTGAAATGTTTCCTTTTCAATTCAAAGCTTTTTCAGCAAGCCTGGCTCACCCCTGATTTTTTCCTCACAGAGTTTTTTTTCCGGGAGCCACAGCTTTTCATTCAAGACAATGTTTTTTGCACATGAATGAATTATTTTACTCACTGAGGTTTTCTTGTCCATGTGCCCCCCTGATTCTCCAATCATGGGGGCAAGTGACATGCACCAAGTAACTACCTCAACTGAAGCATGGTTCCTTTATGTACTTCAAAAATTGATGATATCCTCTAAAATAATCGACGGTATCCTTTGGATACCTCACATTGCAAGTGTCAAGGACACCCTGCCACAATGAGGATAAAGACAAAGTAGTCTTGCAAGACAAAGAGGTCTTGTGGTCTTGTCAAGACCAAGATAGCCAGCAAGACCAAGTTATACTTCAAGACCAAGTTATCTTTCAAGAGCAAGATAACATGGAGTTCTGGATAAACACAGGGAAACATCTATCATGTAATTTAACATGAGGGCTAACAATCATTCATCACTTTTCATTAGTCATAATAGCTCTTTATAAATAATTTGCAATCATCCGGAAAACCTACTATCTACTTCACTACCTAAAAGTCTCCTTCAGAAAATGGCTTACATCAGAGAGTGGGGGGAGGACCCTCACAGATAGTTATGTATTAAATGTATTTTATACTATGTACATATACAACTATGTTGCAAATAACTGTCAGATTACTCAGAAATTACTGCTTACTCAGTAGTTTACTGCTGTTCAGACATTAACACTGGTTACTGATCCCTTTGATGTTACTTTATTTTGAAACGTAATTAGATTAGCGCATGTAAATTTAGCTTCAGTAAGAGTACAATGAAGCTCAGTAATTAGTGGATTTTGAAAAATCATCTTTACAACCTCCCTGCCAACAAAGCTAACATACAACCCCACTCAGTCCAACTTGATGCCTCCAATCAGCAGCCAAACCCAATGCTACCTATCACTATCCACCAAACCCAATGTTTCCAAACTCAATATCTCCAAACCTGATGTCTCCAAACCCATGTCTCCAAACTCAACATCTTTAAACCCAAAATCTTGCCTCCAAACTCAATGCCTCTTAACTGGACTCCTCCGAATTTGATGCATCTGAACTGGACTCCTGTGAACCCGATATTGTCAAACCTGATGCCTACTAACCCATGGCCACCAAATCCAGTGCCATGAAACTCAGTGCCACCAAATCCATTGCAAGCAAACCTATGCCTACTAACGAGAGGCAAACCATCACCAAACCCAACACTGCCAAGCCTGACACCTCCAAACAGCTGATGAAACCAACACTACCAAACCCAACATCTCCAAACCCTATGCTACCCAACCTGACACCTACTAACCTGCCAAGCTCATTGCCACCAAACCAGACATTGCTAAACCAGATGTCTCCCAACCTGACATATGACATCTCCTTACCCAACGTCTCCTAACTATTACATCATAACCCAATGTCTCCAAGTGGCAGCTGATGCTGCCAAACCCGATGCCACCAAACCAGAGGCTGCCAAACCTGATGTCTCTAAACACCTGCTGCCCTGCCAAACCCAATGCTGCTAAACCTGTTGCCTCTAAGACTGACACCTTCAAACCCAACACCTCCAAACCTGATGCTGCTAAACCTGAAACCTCCTCCTCTAAAGCCACTACACCCAACACCAACAACCCCAATGCCTCCAAACCCAATGCCTCCAAGCCCAATATCTCCAAGCCCAGTGCCTCCAAACCCAAAACCTCCAAATCCAATACCTCCAAACCCAACACCTCCAAACCCAACACCTCCAAACCCAACACCTTGAAAACCAATGCCTCCAAACCCACCTCCCATTCCAATGCTGCCAAACCCTTTCCCACAAAATCTGTTGCCATACTCAACTTCTCTAACAAACCCAATGCTCCTGAACAACAAAATGTCATGTAACATCCACACTAAATAGGTAGGTAAATTAAATAATCATGCATTAGCGCCATTTATGTTTTACCACAATATAGAGAATCTTTTCCCGAGCTTTCCCCACAGCATTGGTGTGGACTTGTTATTGTCCAGTGGGGTTTTTGAAAGCCTTTTTAACAAAAACAACACTAGTAATGTCAAGTTCTGTCTCTGCCCTGAATGGACAGTACGTTGCTGCTTATGGGATTGGTAGGGTTAAAACAGATGCGACAGTAACCTTTACAGACTTTTTTGATAACTTACAGAGTTACTGAAAAGTTCCTTTTTTGGTTACCCGTTACTGTCTTTTGGTGACAGGAACCAAAGCAGTAATTTGCAACATAGATTTTCAACATGAGGAGCATGCATCCATTATCTTGAATCATTTTTTAGCAATCCAACAACACTCATCAGTTTACAGTTACTACTGAAGCTTTACAAATTCTCTGTGCTCTCCACCATGTCACCTGAACTTCTCTTATCAGTTGTATAATTGATGTTGGGCTCATCAACTTTAAGAGTGTATTTCAGACAAATCAGTTGTTATATCGCAGTAAGCAATGCAGATGTCAAAGAAAAGATGAAACATCATTGCTTTTTGTCCACAAATGCTGTGAATATGGATGCAGGGGCAGCAAATATTATGTTCGTCTCTCCAAATGAAAAACAAGCAAATGAATGTCTAAATAAACATATCAAAAGCAAGGGAAACAAAGATCTTGATCATGACTCAAGTACTAATTCTTTCTATGAAGATGAACGTAAACATGACAAATATTGCATGCTTTTCAACAGACTGCTTCAACTCCCTTCCTCAAATTCTCATCCAGCAACAATCAAAAAATACTCCAGATGGGCCCACTCATTGCCCTGATGGGATTCAAACACAACACGAATCACCTCATGCACATTGCCACCAAGAAAATTCTCACTTGTATGGGAGGAGTCAAGTAGAATGGGTCACTGCTATGGCTAGAGGCACAGAAAAAATGCAAGATTCTTTCTCAAAGTGGTGAATTGTGGAGTTTGAGTTGAGAATGGACAGAGCAATAATTGTCACTTTTTGTCAAAGCCACTCACCTACCTAGATTATAACACAAATGCATTTATTGGTGGAACATTTTGGGGAAGGGGGAGGGCAATGCACTGTAGGAAGAGGCTATGAGAAATGAGGGGGCCAATGAACTGGAAGGCAGTAATGTTGTTGATGGAAAATTGATCATGTCCATTCATGGATTCTGTGCTCGCTGTTATACTTATCCCATGATTGAAATCTGCTGATGACAAGGACAACAAAAGCAACTACAGATAGACCTAATGATGATGTGGTGAAGGTCTTGTGATGACCCTGACAACCTTTGGAGAGGGTCTTGTGATGGAACAAGTGACTACCTGAAAATGACACAATGACCCATTTGATGACTGATGACTACCTTATGACTGTCTGTTTGATGAACTGGTGATGACCCTAACAAAATTGAAAATGACATCTGATGACATTCAATGACCCCAATAATTGGCAGTTTTCATTGCTAAAATCAAAAGTTGCCTATCTTGCCATTCAAGACACTTTCAATGGACAATATAAGGGATAGACATGTACCTAGATATATCTGTATGTGCCTAATATTAGGTGAGTGTGGTACGATTGGTACATTGTATTGTCCTCTATAATTCTTTGACTGAGCCCTTTTTACCGAATAGATAACTAGGAAGTTAGTTTATTCCAGGACCTATGACATCTGTAGAAACATTATGTAGAAATTAGCATATGCCAATTGTACCTTTTTTTGCACTCGGCAAACTTTGGACATGCAACCAAGTGCAGTGTCCAGAGATCTTGGATGCCAGAGGTCTTCTTGCATCAGTACTTGGGTGCACAAAACTCTGGGTGAGATTCGGATGACCCCCTTGATGAGCCTATGACCCTGCAATGACATGAGATGCTGTGTACAAAAAAAATTATACAGTCCCAGCCAACAGCATGCCAATTCACCAATACTGCAAAAAAATTAGTATGTGATTATTCCAATAGACTGCTCCTTGTTATCTTATTTGGCACCAAAATCACAAACAGGATTGTCAATTGGAACCTGTCTGGCAGGAGCAACAACAACAGAACAAGGAACAGTATAACAAGGAACAGCAGAATGAACCACAGCAGAATGAAAGGATTCATTTGTTGACCTGCAATGATACAACATGAGACAAGGTACATGAAAATTTTACACAACCCCATCAGAATCATTGCCTCTGTACATGATATTATTGGATATTATTCCAACCCACCAATGCACACTACCTTGTTCAACGACAAAGTAGCAAACATCAATTGGATTATGTTTGGTATCATGTAACAATAATGGAATGTCTATAACCAAATACAGAACTGCATGCTCACTGATTGGTATCTATTTGATGAACTTTCATTCTTGTTTGCAAACAACAATCAACACAAAGGTACCCAAAATTGAAAATATGGTTATCAATTGGAAACTGTTTGTCATGACACAACACAGCAACAGGAAACCAATAGTCAATTAAGATGTTTCCGAAAACAAAATAGCATGGCTACATGATTTTATGATTAGTGATTCACATCTCTTTGATGAGATGGGACTAAAATGTTGATATCCTGTAAGCAAACAACAATCAACACAACAATATGCACCATACAGTTATCACGCTGCACCTCTGAATGTGCCAATGCAGCAAAATTTGTCAGCACACAGATGTGCCAATGAATTTAGCTGCATTGCAAATCCATTTGTTTGTCTGATACTTTTTTATAATTAAGATGAACTAATGAATTGCCATTTGATAATTATCAGTTTACTGTTTGGTTGGCCAAATGCCAAATCTGATTGTAATCAAGTCATGGCTAGCAATAATTGATCTGCTAAAGAGTGCTGGGAGAATATTGATGCTCAGTTTGCTGCTGAAGTAAGTGGTACAAGGAAATGAAAGCCATCTAAAAAGATGAAAAGCATGAAATCCAAATCTTTCCCTCCCAAAAAGAAGGGACAGAATTATCCTTCCAAAATACCTAAAAGCAAGAATACCACCTCATCAAAGCCAACATACACAGCTGTTGTACAAGGCACTCCTTCTCCAGACTTGGTTACTAAAGCTGTTGTTGTGCGTGTACCCAAACTAAAACTTGCTCAAAAGACAGTCCAAGATGTAAATGATGTCAATTTGAACTCACCACTTCTGTGAAAGCTGCAGATCCTCCCCCTGCTAAAATTTCCAATTCTACCTCCCCAACTGCAGCAGCTCCTGACATCCCTCCAAAAGTTTCCGCCACATCTACCTTTGCTATGAAAGCATCTGCTCCTGCTCCATCTGTAAATAAAAATGATGCTGCTTCCAACTGCACCACTTTTGTGCACATTGCAGCTCATGCTCCCTCTACTAATCTTTCTAAATTGTCAATGCTGCAGCTCCTGGTAGCTCTTGTAGTGTAGCCACCACATCCACTTTTGCTGCAAAGGCAAGTGCTCCCATTTGAAAATGCTCTGGCTTCTAACTGCACCCCTTCTGTTCATGCTGCAGCACTACTCCCTCTACTAATGTGTCCACATGTACCTCTACTGCTGCTACAAGAGTTGCAGCTCTTGATGCCTCTCATGCGAAAGTGGCCACTGCATCTTTAGATTCTTCCAGAGACAAAAAGCTTGAAAAATTTTCAGTCTTCCCGATTGTGTCAAATATTGTATACAGGTTGATACAAGGAATGATCTCTTTGTTAAGTGGAGATATGGAAAGAAGATGGTGATATAAAGGGTTCATCCTCACACTTTATTCAGATGGAATGAGCCCTGCACCCCCCCCCCCCCCCCCACACACACACACATGCAAAACATCATGGACAGGACAAAGGAAGGGCATGTGATGTAATGAAATCATACAAGGTTAGAGAGCAAGTGCACAAGTTTGATGTTATCAAAGCAAAAGCAACATTAACCAATCAACAATCCATGACATTGTTCTTCCAGAAGAAGGCTTCAAATGAAGTATAAACTGAGCACATTACTGCACAAATTAAGCATATGACTATGACATCTTTTACTTTGATGGTATCCATTTATCCAATGTTGACTTGCATGGGACGGTTTCCAAAGATCTTGAAGAGCACTCCTCAATTGCAATCTACTGTGAAAGTCTTTAGCGACTACACAATAATTGGAAATGATTTCAACATTACATTCTTCAATTGAATCCCTGTTATTGTTTCAAAACAATATAACACCATTAGAAAACCTCAGTTTTTGCAAAAAAGTTACAAAAGTTGCAAAAGTTGCTTTACTATGAATCACAATAGAACAAAGATGCTTGCAAACAATTGGAGAGCATTCATCGACCATCAGCAGGGCCATTGACTTTACCACAAGGAATGTACTGACAGCAACAGACCGCTCAAGACATTGCCAATCATTCTTCTAGAGTCCATTATTCTGCGTGGGGACATGATTTGATTGATACAATGAAAGGTCAAATTAAATACTATCAGTTGGTGCAAGCCTGCCCTGTAAAAGAGATTCTTTGTGAAAAGGAGTGTCATGTACTGGGATAGGATGCATTCATTTGAGAATTTGCAAACTGGATGAAGAATAACTCTGGTGATATGCAAAACAGTCTTCCTGATCTCTTCCTTCAGACTTTATGTCAAAGTTGAAGGGACAACAAAACACTAAATATGATGAAGTAGTCTTCAATTTTTCCATTACCATTGCATCTAGTGGTGATAGAGCTTTTGATTTTGTGCCAGATAACATGCGTGGGATGACTTTCCATCATGCATAATGATGCATTGCACAATGGTGCACAATATCATTCATCAACACTGCAAGAGAGGGTATGATTGAAGTGCTGTTGACACATTTCAATAGAATATGCACCAAGTCACATGATATTAAGATGATGTTGCTTTCTTGATAGGGATTGATGCCACCATTGTGGTACAGGTGTATCAATATGCTAAAGTAGCACATGCTATTGTAGGAGGGGCATATCGTGCTCATCTTATTGATGTGTCGGACAAAACAATGGATGAGGTGATTGAAATGATGGATAACTGCATTCACAGGAAACATGATGCAATGGTAGCGGAGGTGCAGGTGGCAGTATTAACTTTCCAAAGAAGTTCACCTTGTATGTGTCCTTACTTTGTGCTTGTTGGATGTGCTAAGATAGTTAGTTGAGGATGAAGTGTTATTTTGAGTGCTTCAATGCTAATTATCATGCCTGTTAAGCTAGTAAGTAAGTCATGAGTGTTTATTATATCTCATAACAACCTTAACCATCAGTGTAATTAGTAATTAGCAGAGGACAGTGCTGATGCTGAGATTTAGTGTCACTGGTACAATAGTGGGTGTCAATGTTTCCTGCAGATGTAGACACGATCATGAAGTTTCTTACAGTGTCTTGAGTCAAAATTTTAAGCTAGTCGAACCATTTACTTAAGCCTGTAACCATGATGACGTCTTCATCTGCATGAAACAACTTTGACAACTCCTGCAGACCGTCACACCATATTCTGCAGATGAAATATCCCTATGGTATCATATGGTATTTACATGTGACTAATCCAAGTATGGTATTGTACCAGTCTAAAACTACTTTAAAGACAGGTGCCTATTATGAAGTACACAATATATTTTGTACTATTCTTAAGTGAGCTTTGTCCAGATTCTACTTTTTTTTGCTTACCTGTAATGCCAATTAACTTTCTCTTGCGCCAACTAAGGAATTAATAATGATGAGTGCCATATTCATACAATATGGTATGTTACTATAGTAGCATGTGACTTTTGTGTGGCTCTTCAATAACGCCTGTCAAAAAATACTGATCGACCATGGCGACAAGCTGGCCTCAAACCCGGTTCACAATATCTCGGTGAGTATTGCTCCTTTTTCTTATAATGGATTAGCATCACCATCCCTATTACTGTGTGCTCATGCTGATATGCTCAGATCTGAAAGGTAGAGAAAAACCACTGTGTTCTATCTCCTGAGAGATCATGGGTTGGGATTTCCGACATCTCCACATTTCAACTATCCGGGGAGAGGAGCATGGCCGTTCTTGACCCTGCCAACTCCTGTCTCACACCCCTTCTACCTCTGTTGAAAATGGGAAAAAGAGAGAATAAGTGCAGGTCAAAAAAGGTAAGTTTTTTGTATTTGTCTATTCTTCATATAGAATTCAGAAGAAACCTCATCTGTTCATGCAATCCTTCCCGATTTATCTGCAACCATGCAACAATCAACTAAGAAAGAGGGGGAATAAGGCAACTAGGGAAAGGGGCAAAGAGCTATGGCTCTATCACCAATCAGCTGCAGCGATAAGAGAGTCAAAAGAGGCTGTGACGACTCAACAGCCATTGGCATTGATAATTTAGTCCCCCAAAACAAATGTCACGGTAAATAAAACACAACAATCAACCAATATAAATGCCCCACTCAATCAGTCAGTGGCAGCAGCAAGGCAAAATTTTGTCTATGAGTGGAGATATGATGGATTGCAGGTTCACCCCCCGTAGAACAATTTAATTGAAAAAATGGTGAGTGGAACAACTGTAAAATTGTGAATATGCGACAGTTTCTCACCGTTTGTTTTGCATTCCCACTCGGTTTTAAATTTACTCATGCGGGCAGCAATGGTGGCGGGAAAAATTTGGTGTGTGAGAGGAGATATGATGGATCGCGGGTTTGGCGCGAAAACAACAATTTAATTGAAAAAATCTGAAATAGTGGACATTTTTCTACATAAAAACATACTGTATTCTACAAGGTTCTACTTTGAAGTACAGTTTCAAAAACTGGTTTTTGGAGACCT
>JALLPC010000427.1:0-13348 GCA_036940045.1 Stephanocyclus meneghinianus | reverse complement strand
ATGCACATGCACATGCACATGCACATGCACATGCACATGCACACGCACACGCACACGCACATGCACATGCACATGCACATGCACACTTGCACACATACACACGCAGACACACACCAATCAACCTAGTATTTGTCTAGATTGTAAATATATAAATACCAATAATAATGAGTGATTATTAGTGCAGTTGATTCTCCTCAATATATTCTAATTCACTGGTATTATTTTTGTCTTAGCAATATTTTTGTTTTGGGATGTTTTTGTCATAGATATATTTTTTTACTTGACACAACCTGGCTAAATTTTAATAGCATTCTACTTTAATCAGTTTTCCTCAACCTCAATCAATCACTTTTCCAAAACACCTTGACTCTGGTAGATGTCACATAATAATTGTAAACTGCAAAAAAGATAACAAGGCATGCTTTCCTTGTAGTCAGCATTAATTACCCTTTGCAAGAAAAACTGTCTAAAAATTCTCAGTTACCTTGTATAACTAAGCTTTTCAAAAAGTCTTGATTTTCGTTATTCCCTTAGAGGCAAGTTTTTTACTAAGCATATCCTGAATTGACGGGAATATTTCTTTTTGTTTGTGCGTCAGTCTGCAATATTTTTAGGGGTCAGTTGTTTTCTCACGAATGCCCTTTGGACCCCTGATGGGACCCAAGTAACAAACAACGCACGTGGTACATTACAACGCCCTACACCTGAATAAACTCCATGGAATGGCGTTTGGCATCGGCGCAGATCTGGTCCACCACCAATCGAATGCCACATCACTTACAACGCACCGCATCTAGTTCCAGCTTCTCTTTCAACAGAACGTCGAAGAAATGAAATCAATTCCATTAGGCGCCCGCTTCCTCTTCACCCTGTCCATCTTAGCCTCCGCGTTCTCCTTCCATGTCCGTGATGCCGGTCATGGCCGACTCTCCACGAAATCATCCCAATTCGCCCTCCACTCCACAACCGACAAAATCTCCCCCTCCAACCAAGACGCTGGCGTCGGACCCTCCGGCTTCTCCACCTCACGCATACGCAACTTCTCTATCATTGCACACATTGATCACGGCAAGTCCACGCTAGCCGATAGACTGCTGGAAGCCACGGCCACAGTCGCGGCGAGAGATATGGCAGCGCAATTGCTGGATAGTATGGATTTGGAGAGGGAGAGGGGGATTACCATTAAGCTACAAGCGGCTAGGGTTTTGTATCGGAGTGAAGTGGACGGGGAGGTTTACATTTTGAATTTGATTGACACTCCAGGTGAGATTGACAACTGCCGCTTGCGTTCGTTGATTTGTTTCTATTTGTGGAAGTACATTGCCAGATCTAATTAGAGTGCCATTTTCCTCTTCTGACTGAAAAGGTCACGTTGATTTCAGTTATGAGGTCAGCCGAAGTTTGGCGGCTTGCGAGGGAGCGTTGTTGGTAGTTGATGCGAGTCAGGGGATCGAGGCCCAGGTGAGATAACTCCATCTTTATGAATTTGACGAAGATATTGTCATTGTGTCTTAAGAACAATGTTTCATGTTTATTTCATGGTTCTATGAAACCTATTGGCATCAAATCATTCGGCGCTCCAATTATAGACGTTAGCAAATGTTTACCTTGCGTTGGAGAACGACTTGGAGATTATCCCTGTCCTGAACAAAATTGATTTGCCTGCTGCAGATCCTGATAGGGTGAAAGATGAAATTGAAGAAACCATAGGATTGGATTGTTCCAATATTGGTAAGACTCGAGTCGGCATCATTGTTTCAATTCTTCCTTGTTGTTTGATTTATGCTCAGCGTTTCAACTCTGACGTACATCATCATGTAGTTAAAGCATCTGCTAAAACTGGTGTTGGAATAAACGAGATTCTTGAAGCGATTGTGAAGTACATCCCTCCTCCACCTCCCCCCACGGGTGGGCCTTTTAGGGCGCTCATCTTTGACAGTCTCTTCGATCCATACCGTGGAGTGATTGTTTTCTTTCGAGTAGTGGACGGGGCTGTGAAAAAAGGCGACAGGGTTCGTTTCCTCGCGTCGAAGGCAGAACACGACGTGACAGAAGTTGGAATCATGCAACCGAATCAAGTTCCAGTAGACTGCTTGCGTACTGGCGAAGTGGGCTATATGTGTGGAAGTATTAAGGATGTATTGGACGCTCGTGTTGGTGACACGATCACATTGTCAAGTGAGTACAAAGCGGCTTTGGCAAAACAGAAGGATCCTAAAAATGACGAGGAGCCTATCACTCCATTGCCAGGGTACGCTGAATCAACTCCGATGGTATTTTGTGGTATTTTCCCTGTGGATGCGGATCAGTATGAAAACCTAAGAGATGCGCTAGGGAAGCTGCGACTGAACGATGCTGCAATCAGCTATGAGCCCGAAACTTCTGGAGCCATGGGCTTTGGATTCAGATGTGGATTTTTGGGTCTTCTTCACATGGATGTCATCCGTGAGCGACTGGAGCGAGAATATGATTTAGATTTGATTGTGACTGCTCCATCTGTTGTTTACCACGTTGAGAAGGGAGAGGGAGCAAAGAAAACTGTTACCATTGTTGATGCTCCGAGCAAGATGCCTGAAATACTTCGAGATATGAAAGTTATGGAGCCGTATGTTAGAGTTGAAATCTTAACTCCGAGGTGAGACATCGAACGAAAACTCTCCGACCAGTTTTGAATAATCATGCTTACGAACTTTATATGTTTGTATAACGCCTCAGTGACTACAACGGGAGAATCATGGAGCTAGGACAAGAACGTCGAGGAATATTGAAGGACATCAAATATCTGACACCAAAGCGATCATCAATCGTCTACGAGGTGCGTAGCATAAACTCTTGCCCCTTTCTTTTGTCGTTGCGGTAGACTCTCATGTTTCGTTTTATCTTAGATCCCACTAGCGGAAGTTATAACTGATTTTTTTGACGAATTGAAGTCACGAACGCAGGGCTACGCCAGTATGGAGTATCAGCTAATCGATTACCGTGAAGGAGACCTTGTTCGGCTTGATGTTAAGATCAACTACGAAGATGCGCCACCATTGGCCACAATTGTCCACGTTGATGCGGCGCAAACAGTAGGAAGAAGGCTTGTTGCCAGTCTTAAAGAATTGATCCCGCGTCAAATGTTCAAAGTTCCAATTCAAGCATGCATTGGGGTCAAAGTCATCGCAAGTGCATCTATATCACCAATGAGAAAGGATGTATTGGCGAAGTGTTATGGAGGAGACTTGTCACGAAAGAAGAAGTTGTTGCAAAAGCAGGCTAAAGGTAAGAAAAGAATGAAAGCTATGGGGAAGGTTAATGTACCGCAAGAGGCATTCATGGCTGTAATCAAGTTGAATAAAAGTACGGAGTAAGAGTAGTTTAGAAGCATGTTTCTCTCGACCCTAGGATAAGTGCAATAAGATGTGACTCGCAAGCGGGTGAGAGTACAATGCTACTCGTGTACAGTTTTGTTACACTGGCAGTGACAGCATCGGAAGTTTCAGATTGCACTGTAGAATTTGGGAGTTTTGTTTTTACATTTTTGCAGGTATCGTGCCATCAAAGAACGTTGTGCCCCAAAGCACCTTCCCACTTTGCACTCCATTTGAGAGAACTATTTGAGTGCAATATTTATAATTAGTTGAACTCGAAATTTGGAGGTTTGGACATGAACAGATTAGATAACGATGATACTATGATAGAAGTGCTTGAAGTGGTTTTGAGTGATCAATATCTAGTATTTGTATTTGACAGCAATATTGAATGCACCTGCATGTTGGTGTTCACCTAAAGTTAGCAATGCAATTTTCTCTTTCCTCAGTGACAGCAAAGTTATGGTTGGTAGGAAATAAAATGCCCACAAAATGTGTCCTTTGAATTGGATGGATTTTCAATTGATGTTCACAGCGAAGCCCTGCCTAGGCTTACATACAACTTTTCAAACCAATCAAATTATGACAAATCAATCACCCAGTGCAACCTTCTACCTTATTTGAGAAGAACACTGTCTGATCATGCAAGAAATGAATTAAACAATGATTATTGAGCCTGTTGTACTTCTTGCAATGCCACAAGCTTTGAAATCAGGCTTGGATGAAAGATTATTGTGTGTTGCATATTGGTGAGGAAGCAGTAGACAAATGGACTCCAAAATCAAAATTGAAGCTTCTGAGAACTGGTCATTTTTTAGCTCTTATTAAAGTAAATTGGCACAACTCAATCCAATGGGATTTCTTTCAGATACCATCCTACTTTTCACACTACAACTTATCTCTTACAGATGTTGCCTGTGATTGTTGAACACATGTTTCACATGCATTAGAATTAAAAAACATCAAGTGGTGAGCAGAGTGGAAGAACAACATCATCAATCAGGATCAATATTAGCTTGTTTGCTGTAATTTAATGCACTTGTCATCAACTTTTTTGTTTTGTCGTTTTTCATTTTTCTAGTACAAAGTGAGATGCTGACAATTAGACAAATATTAAAATAATTGCCACTAACATTAAAATTAAAAACCAACTGTGATCTCCCACTGCTCAAATTCATGACCAGTGGCAATCTTTTTTCTGCAATTGAATAAAAATTTCTTAGGAAGATAAGAAGAGGTTGTCCAAACAGCTATCAGATAATAGATGTGCATGCTCTTACCTGAGATACTTGACATTGTAAGATAAACATATCATATGAATGGTAGGTAAACAATTCATTGTTGAGTGAAAATGAAAAAATGATGGATGAGTGCAGGATTAATGCATAATGCAATCTGTGCATTTGTGACATGTCAAAATGTTTATAGGTTGTAGATAATCATTGGTATGATCTTTCAGGATTTAAAGATAACTTGTATTTATAGCACACTTTAGAATGTTTGTTTAAAAATATCTATAAAAGACTTGGGCATGATTGGACATAATTTGACATGATTGGGCATGGTTGGACCGGGGAGATCAAAATGGCTGGCTCACTTATAATTGAGAGAGCCCCAGGAAAAGACTTGACATATTGTCTCATTGGGATCCAGTGATAGAGGACTGCTGAGTGTGGCAGATTTGATGAGATGCAGTGTAAAAATCTCAGCTTGAAAAGGATCATCATCAAAGTTGGCTGAACAATAATTGTGTAGCTCTCATGAACTTGGGTGGACAGATAAGACTAAGTTTTTGAATTTGACAACATTTGCTTCATGTTTGTGGCTTTTGATTTGTTGCTTGTTGCTTGCTTTCTAATTTTTATCATTGTGGAAGGAATTATTTCATAGATTATCACAAAACAATCAAATATCAAATGGTATTAGAATGAACAATACATTTGTTAATGAATAAGATACAAATTAATTTTCAATTTCCACTATAAAGTAACAACATCTACAATCTACTTTCAGCTTCCTTTGTTCATTCCTTGCCACTGATTGTTGTGTTTTTAGTTGTTTAGATGCAAGATTTCAAGAGTGACGAAATCATGTCAGACTTCCGTCTATAATTTGTTCATAATTGGTTCGCACGGTTCGTCCTCCGTGATCATTATTTGCGGTGAAAGTGTTCAAAAAGCCTTCAGGAAGACTCTTATACCAAGGATGGTATCAACATGAGATCAACCACGTCTTGCAACAGTATCACCCACAAAAGCAAGGCAACCATGAAGCATAGCTGGATTATCTCTGGATCAGATTCGGATTACTTGAGGTATCTTGAAAAATATACTGATTCCCCTGTTGCACAATGATATAACTACAATGAAAGAATCGTGATGCACAAGCTCATCATGCCCAGACAGCTTTCGTCATCATGATAATAGGCACAAAGTATTCTGTTCTGTCATAGTTGCTCATGAAGAAATCATAAAAATCGATACATAGGCCACACAATAGAGGGCCGCACTTAACAAAATCTCACCTATTTTCAGGACATTTTCGTTTTGGGGCCCTTGTGCCCATTTTCTCTGCTAAAAACCTGTGGGGATGAATTGTTCATTGTGAGACCAACATGTCTATATGCTGGATCCCCATTATTTTAATTGGTTTCGATGTTTTGGTGATTTGTCACTCAACTTACGACACATGACCATGTTTTTTGGTAAGCCTACATATGGTATTTACATATAATTTTTTTTCCACACAACAAAGATGATCCTTCCACCTCTCCCCTCGCCAGAAATGGTTGTCCCCATTGTTGGTATCATCAAAACCAACAATGTGCACACATGTGATGTCCACCGATTCGGTTGCGGCAGCAATTTGGTGTTGGTGAGGCCTTCACACTGCTGTGGTTTATTGTTGTGTCTGCAGAAAACCAACCCTGCTGAAACTGGTGCATTTTTTTCTATGACATGATAGCATGTTACAAGTATTTAGCATGTACACTATTTTTTTAGTCTTTCATTAAATAAATGAAAGTGATTAACTAAGGATTAGTTAACATCTAATTATATTACTTAATAAGTAGAGTTATGCCTCAAAAACTCCTGCTGCTAAACCTGTCATCACCCAACCCACCGTGGCAAGACCAGATGCAGCACAACCAGCTGCTGAAAATCCATGCAACCAGCCACCACCAATCAACCAGCAAAGCCAAACTGAAAAGCCACCGACCCAGCTGGAAGACACCAAAATGGAAGCTGCAGAACCGGAAGCCACAAAAACAGAAGCCACCGAAGGTTTGTCATGGTAGGCTTGGCATAAAGGTGGGCGGTGAGTGGGCTGGAGGGCGAAAATCTCCCTACTACCAAAATATATTGGCGCAATCAGCAGCAGGCAGAACAAAAATGATAGAAGTACAGTACTACATTTTGTCATTTTTTTATTATCTTGATTATTCAATAGCTTTAAAAATCCAAAAACACAGTTTGAAGACCACTACAGAATCTCAGCACATTAGGTGAGGCCTATGCACATATTTTAATGATAGTAATTTTTAATTATGCTAATTTATGCACAAAAAAGTGCACGGGAACTGTTTTGATTTCTTACACTTAATAAACATTATCAGTAATGGCTTCACAGAAAATACAAAGAAAGATGATGTTTTCTTTGCATGGTACTGGTTTGTATGTGGGTTAAAATAACCTGCATACCAATCAGTACCATGCATATGTGGGCAATGTGGCAAACAATTGTACTGCAGTGAAACTTATTATTATTTGTATTCTTGGCAACACACCATCTTTAATCCATACGGTCTTTCAATCAATACAAAAGCCATTGCTGTCAGAATGAGAGAGCCGTCAATACCTTTGATGGGCATTTGGTGAGGTAGATTTGGTTGTGCATTAGGCTGTCAGTGCTGAAGCTGCTATGAACTTGGGAGGTGAGTGTAAACCCACTTCTAGCACTGAAAGGCTGTCTGAAATAGGTGCTGCCATTGTAGCACCCCTCCTGATAGTGCTACAGCTGTGGCAGCCTCCCAAGATAGTGCTTTAAACTTGTGAGATTGTGAGTTTGCCCCCAGTGCTATGAACACTAGGCTGTCCAATTTTGGTGCTGCAGTTGTGGCAGCCTCCTGCAATAGTGCTGCTGTTGCAGCACCCCCATGATATTTTTACGGCTGTGGCAGCATCCCGAGAAAGTGCTTCAGACTTGTGAGACTGTGAGTTTACCCCCAGTGCTATGGGCACTGGGCTGTCAGAATTTGGTGCTCTGGTTGCGCCGGCCTCACGGGATAGTACTGCAGTTGCAGCGACCTCCTGTGATGGTGCTTTGGATGCAGCAGCCTCACAAGATAGTGCTCTGGTTGCAGCAGCCTTGGGTGGTAGAGCTGTTGCTCCAGCAGCATTGCATGATGTGGTGTGGTCACAGCAAATGTAGGTGCCCTGCAACAAGGGCAGCTGCTGATTGACTGCGGCCGTCAACAACTGTTGGTTGGATGTGTGTTGATGACAACACAGGCAAATTTCAAATTTTTTGTTGACAACAAAAGCACAAACAGCACTACCATTTGCATTACGCTTTCTCCCCAGAGAATGCCCACATGGAGAGAACATTTGGGGGATTATGTGCAATGTCATTTCTACTAAGAGCTTCTCTCCTATGCCAACCAATTTTTTTCCTTTGGTTATACAACAGTTCCAATTGCCCTTTGCTGGAGGAATCATTTGTTGAAGCTCTGGGTTCATCAGAGAATGAACGGGAGATGAAATCCTCATGAAGATGCACCCAAGGTCTCTCTGCCCTGTTATCTTGGCTTACCTGACTTTTAATTGGTGGAGTTGATGCGATTCTTATTTTTACACCAACCTATCCTTGAAGAGGAAAAAAGTAGGGTTGATCAGCAAAAGTTTTTGTGGAAGAAAGCCCAGATACGGATTGAACTGTCAAACTGTTTGTGATGTTCATGGTAGATTCTCGGACCTCTCAATTACATATGGTGAAGCTTTATCTGATTTATTGGCATTTGAAAAGAATTAATTATTCAAACTCATGGAAAAGGACATTGTTTTAAAGACCTTGTTCTATTTGGTGACAATGTGTATCATAATTTATCATATATGGCAACTCCTTATCCAAACACCAGCAGAGGACCTAAGGATAACTACAACTTTTTCCATTCTCAGTTGTGTCATAGGATCAAGTGTGCTTTTGGTGTGTCGGTTAAAAGATGGGGTGTCTTGTGTATGACAGTCCCACAAAACATAAGTGTGAAGAAAACTATTGCTCTTGTGAATTGTCTTGAAAAATTGTGTAACTTTTGTATTAATGAAGTTGATTTAGTTGACAAGGCTCTGTGTGAGTATTCAAGCATCATTGAGTGTGATGGGCGGATTTTGTGCCAATGGTTGCCAATCAAGAAGTTCCAATAATTTGGATGCCAACACTGTGCCTGGTGCATTGATTGGAGGTGGTGAGCACTTCATGATGTTCCTCGTGTCACCCGCCAAGACAGATCCGCTGATTATGAATCCATGCTGCCACATACTACATAATGCATGCATGTTAATGTTAAGAGTAGACATATGGTCCACCCTCATGTGAATAGTAGATACTAAATCAGATGGAAGCTAAGACATTGGTGATATGGTATAATTTTATTTAAATAAAAAACTACAGGGTGCAAATATTCTTGTGGGGTATTTCATTCAGGCTATTCATCTTCTCATCCAACTCATTGAGCTCTCTATTCTTCCTTTCATACCTATCACCAATATTATTGATGACATCTGCCTGGCAGTAGTAGGAACCAATATGTCCAACAGCTGCCATTTGCTGTTATGCATCAATATTTTCCATTCATATTGTCACTTTTCCGGTTCAAGATTTTTGATTTCACCTCTTGGTCTTTCCTTCCATGCATGCTGTTCATTGTGCCTTCTTTCTTCTGTAGCATGTGACCGATCTTTATGTATCTGTTCTTCTTCAACCTCTTGAAGAGCAATGCTCCACTTGTGTCACCACTTCAAGTCTTTAGCAATTAAGGAAGTTGCTGTTGTGTCAGAGTTTGATGCTCTTGAACTGGATTTTGATCCCTTTGATGATCCCATAAACAATCCGTCATCACCTCCTTGCATGAAATCAGCATTTGTATGATTATCAAACAGCAATGGAACTCCGGAGCCACCATCACCAGCTGTCACACTATCTTTGAGAATTTGCATGCAAGATCATGTTAGGTCAAAAGTTTCACAGACTTCCCACAAGTACAGAAGATACATCTCATTGTATTGAAAGAAATTTGGGTGAGATGCAAATGCGTGATGCAAACAATGTCTCAAACTGCCTAATTCATGCCAAACATTTATTTCAAAGCCCTCTTCTTCATCTTCATTATTAACACCACCTTCCCCCTGCCCACTAGCTTCCCAATTCTGAATGATCCTCTTTAAGGCTACCAGCATTTTGTCGAACTTAGTCTCACAATTGTCTGGTGTTGCTGCCGCAAAGTGCTGGACAGATGAATAATCCAGAGCAATCTCATCCAAGAACTCAGATTGTCCCTCTATGTCCAGTATCATTGTTTTAGGGTTGAATTCACGGTCATTCCACTTAGCTGACATTAGCTCCCACACTGTAGGATCCCTTTTATCTGCCAAGTTTTGGTTATCCAGCTGCATCCTATCCTTTGAGTTGTGACGACAGATGAATGCTGATTTAATAGCATCATCTTTGATCAAGCAATGAATTAACCGCAACATGGGTTCTTTTCCAGTCCATCTACCCTCTAACGCAGCATTCTGCTTGGCTATAGAAGCACATACTTTTTCCAATTGATCTTTTTGTCTCTTCATCTCTCCAACCAAAAATTCAACATCTTCATGCCAGAGGCTTATTTTATCTTTCTTTCAATCAATGGGATGATCATTCAACCAAGCAGTACTCCGATCCACCCCCCACTTCTCAGGCTGTGGCTTTACACTGATGCGATTCACACAGTTGTATGTCAACCAACAATGCATAACCTCAGAACATAAGTCAGTGCTCTTTGGTTTCCACTCTTTTACTTTCACATGTTGGGACAACCATGGTGCGTGCTCTGGGTCAAACAAGGGCCTACCAACATCATCAGTCAACCCAATACTCATAGTGATGAGAATCCTGAGTGTGTTGTTGTTATTACGGTAGTTATTCTCTGCTGAGACACACCCCTCCTGAGTGCTGTCTGTGTTTGGGGAATTAGTGGAGCTGTTGTTGGTGCCATCATTACCAGTGGTCTTGGTGCCATCAATATCAGTGATGGAATCAGGATATGTGGCACTGCTGGTATCCATTTGGGAGGTTGAAGTGGCCATAGTCACGCGCTCCATGCTGGCGTTGATTTATTATATAGGGCCAAATTGACCGTGGTGCAATCATATGCAGCACAGTCATCAAATCAGGGGCCAAACATGATGCACGTAAAAGCATGTAAGAGCACGTAAAAGCACGTAAAGGCAAGAAGTGGATGAAGAACTGTCAAGAGGGCGAAAGAAGGGGTGGAATTTTTTTCAGTCCATGCCTGACTCCAATCTGGACTCGAGACAAAAATTTCCACCCCTGCAGATGACAGACAGGGAGCAAATTTTTAGTAGAAAAAAGGAAAAAAAGAAAATTATTGTCCATGCAATGGACACTACCTATGGCTGTGGTTTAGGCTGTCATGTTGTAACCTTCTATCCAAAATCTGTAAGAAATTTATTCCCATGAAGCTTTCTTATGGATGAAATCACGATTTTGTACCCTCCTTATATGTAAAAATGGGTTATGAACACAAAAAAGTTATGGATCAATCTTTTGGACAGCCATATCTGATCCACAAAAGGGCCCTCTTCTGGATGGCCGCAAGGACCGCCTTCCCTCATCCATAAGCTTGGGCTTCCACCTCGGCTTAAAAAACTTAGACCAAGTTTTTTGAAACTCAAGTTAGTACAGACATGATTTTTTTCTTGCACTGGGCAACAAAGCCAGCAAATGGTTGATTGTTGAGTTTGGTTCAAAGTTCAAAGCTCGACTTTTTTTTTCAACAGTCACCGGCGAGCATTGTTGCAGTTGACTTTTGCACTGGTTGCTGTCATTACTGTTGACTGCATCTGTGGTGGTTGCTCTTGTGACTTAAGTGCACCATCATGATAGCTTGTTGCAATTTGCCATTTGGCAAGCCATCACAGCTCGCAGAGTGTTGCAGCCCATCATGGGCATATTCTGCAATCACATCTGTGATTTTTATAGGACTTGCTTTTCGCGAGCACAGCATCACAGTTGCTCTTTGTGACTTGCAGGGATCATCACAATCATTTTCTTTGTAATTTGCAGAAGGTTGTTGCAGTTGCTCTCATGACTCGCATTTCCTGCAGTTCATTGCAATTGCATTTGCAAGTCATGGTATTGCATCGCGCTCAATTTTGGCAAATCACAGGCTTCCTCATGGTTGCTTTTTGCAAACTGGCGGGTCATCTTACAGAGCACACAAAATTCCAGAAACGGTGTGTAGAAAAACTCTAACACCTCCATACAAGCAAAAGAATGAGTTCCTTTTAACCCACAGTTTTGGTCAAAAATGGGGACACGCAAGAGATGTTGTAGACTATAGATACAGATGAATACAAAATAGTGGCAACCTGGCCACAATCCGTAAGGAAATAAGACTCAGAGGGTAAGTCACTAATGCCTCATAGATTACAGATACAGGATTACAAAATGACAGCCTAAACAAAAAGTTTTCATTTCTTCTGTTATTTCAATTTTTTGTTAGACCTTCAAATCTGATATTTTTTACATTTTTTAAACATTGTAAACATAATAGATAAAAAGTGGTAGTTCACGTAGTGGTATTACCAGCAGCCACTGCAAACTTTTTTGTGGCTTGTTTGCTTATTATTGTGGCACACTTGTGCCTGGTCAACTTTGGTCTGCAATGAGGGCATGAAGCTTAGGTAGGTTGAGGTAGAGTCAATCTAGGAATGCCAACATCATACAAAGTTTATATGATTGAATACTTGTAAAATTCATTGAAAGCGGTGGTAATTATAGTGTAAGTTGGTATGGCATGTCAAGGTCTTGCTTTTTGATGATGAATAATTTAAGAAATCATATTGCTTTAATGAACATTTATCAATGAAATTACTGTAATGGATGAATGAACAAAACAAGCTGCTTTTTATGATAAAATAATGTTAGATATACTATATTGCTTTCATGAACAATTATCAATGGAAATTTAAATGTAAAAAGTAAAGTCATAGTATTGACAGAAAAAAGATAATCAAAGATATTACCTGTAAAGTAAACACTGATTCATGATATAACTACTCACACATTTTAACAGTACTGTAAGGTCATGATAATTTTCCATCAAATGATGTCTTCAAAAAATAATTNAAATACAAAGAATGCCATCCGAATGCTTTACCTCTCTGAATGGGAATGGGTATTCCATAAGACTATATTTTTCACACTAAACCCACACAAATGACACAAATTATAGCAAACTTTATTCTCCACCAAATGTACCCTGAAATGCATCAGATGAGTATATATAGTATAGTGCCCTTTTGTGCCCTGTACCCCAAATTGTATCCCATACATACTGGTACCTAATGCATGCAATGTGTCTGTTGGTGAAAGAGTGTGCTTGTACAAAATAAATGTACATGCGCATGGGCCATGTATGATCACATTTTCCACCTATTGCCAGATTGTACATACTACATACCAGTATGTATGGGGCACAATTTTGTGCTACATGGTACAAAAGGATATATACTTGAAATATTCTCAACAGACACCACCGCACTTGCAAGATTACACCCATTTGTCACTGTATCAACCTAATTGATCCTCCCCCAATATTTAAGCACACTTACTATCATCTGCTTGATTATTTTCCATCACTTTTGGAAGATTGGCATTGTTCTGAGCTGTACTATGTGTGTTGTCCTCTTTCTCTCCAGTTTTAATCTGAG
>JALLPC010000426.1:0-13407 GCA_036940045.1 Stephanocyclus meneghinianus | reverse complement strand
GGTCTATTAATATGGTACGAGTAGGAGTTTATCTTCATCGCCTCGGGATCGGGCTAAAAAAACTCTGACGACCCCTACTGTTGTGATGGATGCGTGTTCTTTTTGTAGAACCGGGAAATTCGAAAATCCTGCACTTCAACAACAATGAAACTGGGTAAAAACGAGAACGGTTAGTCCAGTTTTATCTATCACTAATAATCGCTACGCCAGTTCTGGACTAATGAACGACATAAAATGTTACAGTTCTCTGATTGGTGTGAATTTAGATTATTCTTGGTTCCAATCATTATCATGTGTAATGTTCATTACGAAATGTGTGGTTGAGATGTGTGATAATGTCACGGACATAGAAAAGACATCGTCTATGTCACTATGTTACAGTACCATAGACGATTATTGGCTAAGGAATATTGGTCATCGATGAATTACAACAGAGAGTTTATGTCCGAGGGCCTTCTCAGTGCCTAGTGAGGGCTCAGACCCTACAACAGCCTAAAATCATTCGGGCTTGTTGCTCGTGAATCATTTTTCTCTCAGACATTATCGACCGCCATTCAGAGTCTATTACTGCTATGGGGACGATAGCAACGACTTATATTAGAGAGTGTTCAAACGACTGATTGAGGAGTTCTTCACGATTGATTTATTGTCGTGAGAATACTTAGAGCAATATAAATAATTGCTCTTATCTATAACTAAATGACTTTTGTCGGGGTTTACTGGTGAGTTTGGATGCCAGAGATTGGCACCTATTAGGAATTAATACTGTGCTCGTAGTATGGAACCCGAACATAGAAACATTTTGACAGTCCCCCGCTCACACGATCAATTTGGCACGAACATATAGAAAAGAAGTTTGAATAGTCGGGAGAGAGAGTCAAGAGTCACAGGCAAACTGATCGACATCCCAATTTTGTCCATCCCTGCCACGCTTTCTCACAAAAGAAAACGACCAAGCATTGGATAATCACAAAAAAACAATTTATTCTCCTTGCATCCACACAATTGAAAACTACTGGAAACCCACGATCTATAGAGGATCGACAATAGAATTGTTGGCATGAATCCCACCATGGTAACCGCCCTTCCTTCATCAGAGACTTCTTTTGGTCATGTCTGCATGAGCGCGTCCTCGACTAAGATATCATCCGAAAATACCAAACAAAACTGCCACGCGACGAACAGGTTCCCCATACAGACGGGACCTCACATCAACTTCCCAAAGAAGCCAATGCGTCCACTGACAGCCTATCACATATTCTTTCAAATAGAACGTGAGTTCATTATCCAAAGCATGCCCGATGCCAAAGGAGATGCACTCCAAAGAACCTCAAATCTCGATGAGAGGTCAACATTGGAAAATGTCCCAAATCGATACAAATCCATCAAACTCTCCCCCGATTGGTATCTCGGCCCAGGAAAAAGGCCCAAACGCAAACATCGCAAGTCACACGGCAAGATCGGCTTCATGGATCTTTCGCGAATCATCGCTTCTCGTTGGGCCGAACTGGAATCGACCGATCCAGAGGTAAAGGCATTCGTTCAAAAGATTGCACGGCAAGAGCTTAACGAGTATCTAGCAGATATGAAGAAGTACAAGGAATTGACCAAGGAACTCCAACCGGTCCTTTCTGCAAACACTAGCGCAGCATTAATCAGTCCTGTTTCAACGCCGGGATCTATTGATACTTACGGACGCAAGAATGCAATTGGTACTTTGAACAAACGGCCCTCGACTCAAAATAAACCCATCACGCATAAACAACCTGATGCCGTCTCTTCCATGCAATTCAGTTTTCAACCCGGCCCTATCGACATGAGAGATGAAATAGACTATTTCATTTCACGCATTGATCGCGACGCACGCCAACTCCTACCTTCGTTAAGACACGAATCATTGGATTTGAATGATGATCACACAATGAGCGCACCCTCTGCCGGTCCGCGCCCGGGAAGGAGAAACTCTTTGTTGTCATTCTTAGAGCCTCTGTTCGATGCCATTGAACTCGAACAAGATAGCGTTGTTGTTCAGGCACAATCGCGTAAGAAGCAGCGTAGGAATAGTCCATCCACGGTTACTGTTGATATTTGTGATAATGAGATTATTCGTATGTGGAAGGAAAACAATTCAGCTTGAGTTGATTCATCGAAGTGTATTTATGAAAAGGAAGAAATAAGTGTATGCATGGAAACAACAAGTAAAATCAATGACGCGTCACCATGTTCTGAGAAATTACCTCGTAGAATGCAGATAGTGACACAATGGACAATTCAGACCATCGTAGAACATAACGTTGGGCAACCACGTTTTGTTTGTTGTCTACAATGTTATTGACTATGGTAGTCTAGCAAGTCCCTTGTATATAAAAGAACATTAAAGTAATGGCTGCAGACCGGTAAACTTAAGTTCGACCATTCCCACCGAGCAACAAAGAATTGCAATTACATAAGGATATCACCCAAATATTCTCGAGCACCCTCCCCCTTCCCGCTCCTCGCCTTGGGACTCGCAAACTTGACCGAACTCTTGGCCCTCATACTACTAATAATTGCTCCTGGATGCTCCACGGGATCATTCCCACTCTTGTACAATGCATCACTCACCCAAACACAATTGAACCCCTTATCACGACAGATCCACGCTTCCTCCACTTCTTCCAACGCCTTATTGTCCTTAGCGAGTATATTGGCAATCGTGCAAACGGTCCTTCCCTCCGGGATAGACAGCGACTCGATAACACTATACTTATTCTCCGCTCCATCCACACCCACAACACTAATCAAGGAAGCACCCGCATCCACCGCCCCCTGCGCCTCCTCGGCACTCCCCACATTCACAATCGTCTCCAACCCGATCGCCCTGGCATCCCTAATAAACTGCCGCACCTTCTCCGGCCCCACCACCCCATACGTGACGGTGACGCCCTTCGCTCCGGCATCGGCGGCCCTCGCGATCTGAATTTCATCCACGATCAAATCCGACGAAATGACGGGCAACGGTCCCGGAACCTCTCCGAGAGCCATACTCTGCTCCTTGACCATATCGGTCAAATCGTCGTAAGTGCACCCTCCCATGCGTTCGTCGGCCAGAACCGCGACGGCCGCGGCGCCGAATTCGCGAAATACGGGACTGAGAATGGCGGGGGGAAGGATTTCGGTGAGGAAACCGGAGCCTTCGAGGTTGCGTTTGTATTCGGCGATGATGGAGATGGTTCCCTTGCGTTTTGTGAGGAGGGATTGGAGTTCTCCCGGCGAAGTCGGCGCGGTGGATTCGACGTCGTCGTCGTTGCGTTTGGCGTCCTTGATTCGTTGGAGGAGGGATAGGACCGATTCCGACGGGCCTTCCTCGCAGTATTTGCGGACTTGGGCTTCTTTGGCTTTGCGGACGAAGACGCCGATGGCTTGGAGGGACGTGGATGTTTGTTGGTTTGGGGTTGACGTGGGGTGTTGGAGGCAGGGAGTGAAGCTGTCGGTGCGGGTTGTGCTGGCGAAGAGGGCTAACGTCATGGATGCCATGGCAAGTGATCGCCGGCGGGGAGATGGCTTGGGATTCATGCTTGTTGTATTCTATGGAAGCTGTGACGTTGTTTGAATGAAGCGATTGGTTTGTGGCCTTGGTGTCGTTGTCGTCAATGTTGTTGATATTGAGAAATGGTGGTCGGTGTTCGACACGCTCCCTCGGACCGTCGAAGAAGAACGGAAGAAGAATTGTTGGTGTACGAGATGTGTGCTGGGTTTTATCTGGTGTCGGGTGAAAGGCAGCAAAATAATGATGACAGAAATAATGGCGGGGATTCAATATCGTGCGTCATTCTAAAGAAATATTTCCTGGAAATACGAAAATGGCTTTTGAAAGTTGGCTTCACATGCAAAACCGAGAATTGTAAAATGTCTCGTGAATTCACCAGAGAAGTTACGTGAAAAGAGAGCAAAAGTACCCGAAAAGAACAGAAAAGCACCCGCAGAAAGCCCGCAACATCTGGCTCGCTCTGTCCCGCAGCTCCATTTTGCATCGTGGATCAGACCCTCCATACCACATCGGTGATCTGGCAAGGAATGGACTTGAGGGGCAACACACAATACTTCTGCATGGAGCACGAGCACATGCACATGATATGATGGAGACAAAAAAGATCACATAGCAACGATCGCCGCGTGTAATATCTGCGTCAAGCACAGGACAACATGACTTTCCTCCTCCGGCTCATTACTCTTCTCCTCGCATCCGTTGTGACTAGCTCGTCGCCTTCCGCTCCACCCAGCAACGCCGCCGGCAAACCCTTTCGATCGAACCCATACGAAATACTGGGCGTACCCATCACGGCCACACAAAAAGAAATACAACAACAATATCGCTCACTTTGTTTACTGCATCATCCCGATAAAAAAAGAAAGCACAATGACAATGATGGCAAGGTAGGAGTGGAGAATGACTTTGCGTTTAAAGAAATTCAGCATGCCTATTCTCTTATTGGAACAGAAAAAGCTCGACGCGAGTATGACATGGCGTCGAAATGGAATCGATTCTCTGCGAAAATGCAAGAAGATGATGGGTTTGTGCCTAATGGCAATCATTTTGCGAGTTCGGAAAGCTTCGGGTCTTCGATTTACTTTACACTCGGAAGAAATGGTCCGTCTTTCAAGGTCTATCACAGACCAATGCGGCAAAGGGGGTATTACGCTACGCCGTTTCATTTTCACTCTCCTTACTCTGCCAATGGAAACAACGCTTTTCACGATGTTACCCCTTCGACGAGAAGGGCTCATTATGTGCAAAATGTGGTTGTTCCTCTGGAAGTGCTCTATGCCGGTGGTGAGGTAGATTTTACACTGTCATCCTCCATTATAGATAGATACAGGGCGGCATATCGTGGAGGACTGCTAACTACCATAATCACGCAGGCTGCGCTGACAGTTATTATGACATGGCTACGGAGTCAAAAAATTAGTTGGTTCCTTTCTTTATTTTTATTTGCAACGATAGTCCATTTAAACATCCCTCCATTGCCTACAAAGCGAGTTTACCAAACAAGGATCGAACCAGGTTGGAAAGCAGGCACAAAGGTGAAATACAAGGCGACGGAGCCGGATTGTGTTTCGGATGTTACCTTTGTCATTCAAGAGGGAAGACATGATGTCTTCGAACGCGTTGGAAATGATTTGCAGGCTACGATAAGTGTCAAAGCCAGACGTCTGCGCCGAGGTTGTACTGTTTACATTGATTCCCTGGTTCCGAAACAAGAACCCATCAAACTTAAACTAAAGCCTGGCGAAATTACAGAGGATGGTCAAATAGTTATAATAAAGGGGCGGGGGTGGCCTAAACACGGCGATTCAAATGAATCCGAGAAAGATTTTGGAGATTTGCTGGTAAAAGTACGCATAAAAATTTAAGAATGATTCGACATTGGCTCAAAAGAAGTTACTCGTGTCATAAAAGCCTCCTTTCAGCCACTGCTCAGAAGATTGTCCTTGTCTTCCTGCGTTATAATCATAATTGAGCTTCTCACCCGTTTCTACACGCCTGGAGGTGAAGAGGGCTACATGGAGACGTCCGTCGAGGCAAAATCTTCTTGTTCTGACATTTGCCTTTCTCTTACTGACTAAACTCATGTTGTTCACCCCGCTAAAGAACCTGGCAATGTTACCAGCGTTTGTAGGGTCTATGATGAGGCTTGTCTTCGGATCTCCGGTGTGTAATAATATCATGAGGCTGTCACTTTCACTGATTTGATCCAAGGTTATGACTTCTCCGGTCTTAAAAGCAGCACAAATAACATGAGAAAAGAACAAGAGTAAGCGTTCACCATAGGCACAAATTATTACTCACATACTCTGCAATTAGCGTCTGAGTTGGAATAGGTTTCAACGCCTCAACCGAAAAGCCATACTTTTCGTCATGAACTACCTTGACTGGAGGAAAAATACCTCTCTTAAGATTCTCTTTGAAAGCATAGAAAATACTTAAATTTCTTTTACTTAACGGGTGCACATCATCTTCATCCAATGCGGGATTGTTCATTTCTTCAGTTGCATTGCCGTTAGGTGGGTAAATACATGTTTCACTGTAGGTTGACATGCCACAGTACTTCATTGCCGCAACAAAACTCTCAACAGAAGATGCCTAGAGAAACATAACGTTGAATTCTAGAACAGATGAGGAATGCTACGTAGGATGAAAGGACGTCAACATTACAATAATGGACTGACTCACGTATTCTTCTTCTGTCAACATGGGGGCAGGAAGCCGCCAGTCGTTTCTCTCAGGCGAACGGACGAACAAAATAGATCCCACAGAGAAGAGTGTTTTCTTGGGCTGCTGATTAATCGCCTTTTGTCGACTCGCGTTGAACGACGACGGGGAAAATAATGATAACGCTTCCGCATTTTCTTCGATGAAATCTTTGTAGGTTTTGTACGGTAGATTCAAGAACTCGAGTGCAGATTGCTGCTGACCGGCAATGCTCTTACAATACTCAGAAAACGAAAGGGACTTTGCGCCACCAGAACACTCTGCGCATACCCAATCACTCTTGGGGATATTCACCATTACAGGTCGAAGACAATACGAGTGAAATCCCGAGTGGCATTTCTCACAGATGACCACTGAGATACAAGGTAAAATGAGAGTTAGACGACAAAGTGCCCGTCAGACCAAGAGTAAATGAAAAGAAGCACGGACCTTGGTTATCATCTTTGTCAATGCCGCAGATCTCACAAACCAAACACTGCGAAGGATCCCAGTGGATGTAGTTATAGACGTTTCCAGGATCCCATCTACTAATTTTGCATCCTTGTCTGATGTCGCGAGGGTCGTCAACATTCGGCAACTTTTGTAGACGATGGGCAACATTTTCCACCTTATAGCTCTTATTCAGTAGATGAAGCCCATTGCAGACTTTGTGTTGAATTGTGCCAGTGTTTCCAGACTGCTGAACTCGATCATTTGATATTGGCCACTCTAGTGATGAAGCTGCAACAGGAGTTCGATCATCAATTCGGCGTACAACTGCCACTTGAAACTTCAAAAGGCTCAAGCTAATTTCGTTACTGGATTCGTTGAATTCGTCTATAACGAAGGAGACAATTTGCTCATATTGAGCTGAAACTTTGTGTCTCACAACTTTGACCATGACACCTGATTTCATTTCAAATCGAGTGCCCGGTGGAATTTGTGCGTCGAACGAGGCTTCTGGGTCTACATTGTTGACGTCAAAGACTTGCCTCATGGAACAAATATTGTGGTGCAACCAGTCTTGTTGATCGCCATCATTGTAAATAACTCGATACATGAGCACAGGGCGATGATCTTGCGAGCCGTCGTCCTCGAAAAATTGACGGCGGACCTTGATTATTCGTCCGTCATGGCAGCCATAACCCAGAAAATATGTTCGTACTTTCAATCCCAGGGGGAAGGGCTTTGTGGCGGATCCACATAGCAATGAGTCTTCAATGCTATTGATAGCCCATCCTAACTCATTTCGAATTGTACTAATATTGGAATCTAAGAATGATTGCAATGATTCCTTCATGGATCCAATGCCGATGAGGGATAGTCGACGCTGGACAGATGAAGGTTGAGGGGAACTATCTTTGCCATACGAATTAGAGCCAACAGTGTAATTATCCTCATATTCATCAACACGCGACGACATGAGAAGTGACGGCTCACAATGCGCAACGCAGTAATCGAACCCTTCCAGCTTCTGATTTCGACATCGCCGTGCGCATCCTTTCTTTCCAATAATAAAGACGCACGTTATGAGAGACTCCATTACATCTCTCGGTATCTGACGAGTCTCGTGGGTTGGCCATGTTGTGTATGCCTCTTCAGCAGTTTTACTCTTCAAGGCAATTTGCTCTGCCACTACCAACAATGGAGAACTCCGAGCGAAATATCCCTTAGCGTCTTTGCAGGCACAACAAATTCCTTTCCTATAAGTATTCAGCATGGTACACGATCCGCAAGTCCAATAGAAGTAAGCATCAATGTCCGTAGATGGCGCAGTACAAAATTCAGAGATGCTTAGTCCGGAAATCTTTGACTCAAGCAATTTCGCGAGGATAAGATCTGGAATCGACGGTCGACTTGATTCGGGAACTTGCGAAATGGCTTCTTCGAGTGAGGTGACATTTTCACTGACAGAGTTTTCAGCTATCTCGAGTAATTTCGACCTTTTTGTACCTGAAGTTCTCTTTACACTACACGACTTGCATACTTGGTTCGCGGCTGAATTGAATGTATCACAATCACATACCCAATAAAAAAGGTCATCAATGTGAACAACCTGCTGCCTACTACGAGGAGGTTTCTTATCATGCGTAGGTTTCTTTTCGATGGGTAGAACTTTCCCCTGAGGCGTCTTCGACTTGGCTTTTTGCCCCGTATCCTTTGCTTCTGGTGCAATGGCAACGAAGTCTGGAGGAACGCGGTCGCCAACTTTGAACTTGTTGCGTGGCAAAACAATGAGTTGGGAGGAGCGGCACTTGACCAAACCAGCCCCACCGAAGCAAACCTGTGGATGTCAAATGAAAGGATGTGACTTTAGTTGACTCAAGCTGGTCCTTGCGTAAACAGAAGAAGTTAGATGTCCTGACTACTCCTCACCTCGACCCATCCCATTGTGCCTTCAACAATGACCTCACCAACCACTCTTTTCGGATTATCTCTATCAAATACCAAACAATCATGCCTNACCAAACAATCATGCCTCGATCCTCTATCGACGTCAATCAGAGTATGGACCGCGCTAGTGCTGGAAACAGGAACTGATGGGTGCGCTATAAGGACTGATGCCGGAACCTTCGGATTGTCATTTCCACTCGAGAAAGAAATCGTGGAGCATAATGAGGCCATATCTGGCTTGGCGATCTTGCATTGAGAGTTGCGAGCTAAAGATGGACTGTCTGATGAAACGGCACTGTTGCGAGACATTGGTCGCAGGCGATTCTTTTGCTGTGATGTTGCTGCCGCTCCCAATTGAGACGCGACCTTTTCGAGCCATTCGTTAGGATTTTCTAGTTCCGATTCATCATCGATGTTATCGCACGCGTCTTCGTCAGTTGGTTGGCCGATAGTACTTTCTGCAGCTCTATCAACAGGAATGTCATCGTCGTCCAGGGACGAAAGCAATTTCCGTATTTTCGTTGCCACAGTAGGTCGAGTGGATGTTGCTGCCCTCTTGCAAGAATCAGAATGCTTCTGCTGATGCTCGGCAATCAAAGTTTCTTCAATTGTTCTTGTGGGCTTTCTATCCCTAACACTCTTGCGAATGGTGACTGGCTTTTGATTATCATCTTTAGTTTTTGTCTCTTCAAGTCGAAGACATGATTGTTTGTCATTTACAGTCGATTCTTTGCTTTCATCTGCTATCGTGTTTGGCCCTTGAAGATGGTGATCTTTTGTATCAGTAGACAATTTCTTAATATTTCTATCGCTTAAACTCTTACGCATAGCGCCTGGCTCTTCAAGGTGATAATCTGCTAGTTTGATATTTGCTGTCAATTCCCTGCCACTCTTTCGAACTGTTTCGGGTGGCGAGTCATCATCACGTATTTTAGGATCAAGTTGATATCCTGCTGATTTAACGTCTAAAGTCATCGCTTTAGAACTCTCTCCAACTACTGATTCAGATCGAGAGAGACTATGGCGCTTGACATTTCGAGAAACAACCGATGCTGCAACTTGCTTTGAATCCCGGAAAGATGTCGTCTCCGTATTTCGAGAAACACTGTCCGAAGGCTTTGGTGAAATTGATCTAGGTTTGTTTAGCGGATCTAGTTTTGCCAGTGTTTTTAGTTCAGCAACGCTCAAGTCCTCTCTGTCCCCGTCCTCGTAAACGCATCGACGATCTTTGCCACGTGCTGGTGCAAGGCAACAAGAAGGCTGCAAACATGAACGAGATGTCTTTCTGTTGTTTGTAAACGCGACATAGTACACATAACCTCTCCTCACCGGCACCAGGTCTAATTTGGACCACCGCACCAGTAAACCAACCCGCGTCGAATCTCTTGCGGAAAGTGTAGCCAATGTCCCCAATATTTTTGGTGGACATGGCAGTGTTGAAAGCAGGGTTCGGCTATCGTTTCGCTCTCTTCGCCAGCTGTGCTACTACCTACTCAGATTGGCATAGTTTCGGTAGGTTTCGGGTAATCAAATTTGTCTTAATTGATTCTAGGTTGGATATTCTTGGGAAGTATGGTACCTTACGTGATGATAGCGGCTGCGAGTGATCAAGAAGGTGTAAATAATATAATATAGTATATTATGGTTAACTGGATGATGTAAGAGAAAAAGGAGAGCACGAGGAACGAACTAGAAAGCAGGGCTGTAACAATGCATACTACCTGTAAATTGAGTTTGTTTGTAAATTCTCTTTGAATAAAGACAATTATGAAGAATAAAGGTAAACTATTCCCAACAGAGAAATCTTCCCACAAAAAGCCCTTTTCTATTTTTCTACCAACACTTCGAATAGCATGCTTTTACTAGAGCTTTCACTCAAGACAAGAATTATGCTCTCAAGAGCTCTCAAGCCTAATAGCAAAATATGAATAAAACAATAACTCTCTTCGCACTCCTTTCAATCTGCTCACAAGCCTCGGCGTTTCACCAAACAAGTAATTCATCCTCACCTCCCAATCGTCTCGCTGTTCGACGTGACATGTCAGCCGATGACGGTTTATCCACACAACTCTCGCAGTATCAAAAAAGAGAACCCATCCCTCATGACAGAGTATTCTTCATTGAACTGGGATTTGGTAAGATTAAGATTTTTACGGATGGCGAGTGGTTGTCTTTCGAGGCCTAATTTCTGTTTCTTTCATTGTCGATGTTTGATACAAAATATTCGTCTCCGATTTCTTTTGGCAAATACTCTCACATAATTTCTATACACTATTGAACACTTCCGTAAAACAACAACACCAGGAAACGATTCACACGGACAATCCTCCACAAAAGCCGCAGTCCGCGCATGTAGAAACTCCATCGAATTCAACTCCATCCCATCGATCCAACGACTAATCCCTGACGGTGGTTACGAGAAGCTCAAACTCGATGTCCTTTTAGCGGTGCCTCCTAAATACCAGAGTGGTTTGGATTTAGATGAGGTGGCCAAGGTGTTTCCGTATGGAGATGTGAGATTTGAGCTGCAGGATGGTGGGATGGTGGCACCGAGTGGGATTGCTATTGAGAGACTCGGGGATGTGAATGATGATATGGTTGTGGTGTGTGCTTCTGTGACTGTTGGTCATTGACAGTGTTATTTGTAACGCACGAAAAGCACTGGTCTGAATGTTATGTTCATTCCTAGTTTCAGTTATCTCTACTGTTGGCATTTTAATCGCCTAAAATCTCCGCAACTTCATCATTTGACACATTGCTGACACTCTTATGTTTCCAACCTGCAAAAACACCCTCTTGTTCTCTTATCAAAGAAGCCTTCCCTTGCATTCTGGTCAGACCTACGCCCTGCCCACTTTGAGCCCAGCGAACGAAATCTCCATTGTCTTTGGAAAACAACTTCATTTGGCTGCTTTTCTCCCTCTGCATGCATGACCTCAAAGTCTCGTCTTCATCGGCGCCCCTCCAGAGGAGTTCGTACGTCACCTTCAAAGCCAGGGGACTGCGCTGCTGCATACTGGAAACAAAATACTGTGCCTGCTCGGCAACGGCCACGTCTTCTTCGTAGCCCGGTTTGCCTTCATACTGCGCTTTTGTCGATGCAATTTCACGTAAACGCTCCATGATGCCTTCAACGCTATCTTCTCCCCAGGCCGTGGAAAATGTGGCAGCCCAGCTGACAAGTGGACTAACGAGTTCCCCATAAATTTGAATTCGATCTTCTGGCATGGTCAAACTGGGATCTCTTTCTTTGATAAACAGTTGCTCTTCATCATCCAATTCCGACCTCAGGTAACATCCATACTCGTCAGCCCCCGCGGCGTCATACTCACTTAAATTCTGAATCAGATTGCCAACGGCCACATTCCTGTATTGATCATTAATATCCGGCCCCATTACCTCGTGCTCGTGCCCATAAAACTTTTTCGGGTTGCGTTTCAACCGCTGGCCATCGTACGAATTCAAATCCATCAATCCCCTCTCCAACATGTTAAGTTTGTAAGGACCACCAATGTAATGAGTCGCCAGGCCGGTCGACACCAAATCAGCGTGGTTGGCTTCACACCCTGTCAATGCCAAGAGAAGCGCACATCCCCAAGCATGCTTGGCCACTTCGACTTGCGCAAACTCATATCCCAATCGAGGCAAGAGATACGACAATCCCACAGGATCCAACGCCAGTCCCCTCATCGGATTAAGAATACGAAACGATGTGGCATCCGTTGCCAGAGCATACGACCCACCCAACAAGGCATACCCCCCATCAGTCACAAGTCCATGCGGTACCGTTATCACCGGCACCCTACTCAATGTCTGTTTCTCGCTCTTGTCAAAATCCCCCCGGACCGCCTCGGTCAATTCCATCAACGGCGTCATTAGCAACCGATCCAGCTCTTCCTTTTCTTTATGCCAACCACTTTCAAACACGCTCTGAGCATCATACCCACACGAAACATAGGGGACACCCAATCCCTCCGTCGTCTCGTCCAACACATGACGAAGAAACGGCTTCCGTCCCCCATCCCTCCACGTCGCATTCTTCTCCCCCAACGTAGACTCGCTCAATCCCCCCTCCTCCATAAACATGGGCAAAACCGTCTCGTTCTCGCTCATATCCCCATCATATTCGGCATCTTCCAACGGATTCGCCAAAACTATGGAATTAATGGCGTCATTGCTCGAAAGGGTGCGAATTCGGTAGGCCAATCCTTGAATTTCAGGGAGAGTCAGCGCCGTATTCAGGAGGAATATTCGACGGGACGTGCCGATCGAACGAACGACGGCTCCCGGACTCGTCGCGGAGGCGTCTTCGGCGTTGCTTAAGACGAAGGGGTTGTGACGGACCGATTCGGGGATGGTGAATGCCGCATTGGGGGCGGAGGTCATGAGTTGTTCGAGTTCGTTGGAGAGGCGGGTGAGGGATGATTTGGAGAGGCGGGGGGAGAGGCGGGAGAGGGCTTTGCGGTAGGCGTTGCTTGTTGTCATGGTTGCTGTTGATTGATTTTAGGGTGGTGAAGTGGGTGGTTTTGGGCGCTGGGAGAGGATATGATTATTATTGGAGAGTGGTGATGATGATGATGGGTATGGATGGATGTTGTCTTTGTCACAATATCATGGATGATGTGCATGATGTTCATCTATGTTGATAATAATATTTTGGAGCGTAGGTACCTGTAGGTACCGAAAACTCAAATTCACAAAATATGAAGGCAATGCACATAAAAAATGGAGCGTACCTGAAACTCAAAAACCACATTTCACATCTGCATATATGCACATTT
>JALLPC010000425.1:0-13422 GCA_036940045.1 Stephanocyclus meneghinianus | reverse complement strand
AATCAGATTAAGCTAGAAATGGAGTTAAACTGTCTTATCATTCCTGAAACACTACGCCAGTTTGGCACATAAATGTACCCGATACTATAAGGAGATAGGCATAGCGTCCTTTTTATATGAGTTGGAAAATAAAAACGAGAACTCTGGCCATTGGCCTCATCGTATCCTGATTTTGTCTGGGCCTTATTTGCACACATATTGACGCACCCTACCTAACTTAAATGGCCACCAAATGAAAACAGTTTACAGGATCCGAACACCAGCGGCCATCCTAAGTTGGCGACCTCATAAAAAATCAAAATACGACCATTCATTTTAACATTCCAATTACTAAAATTTCAATCCCCCAATACCAACATCCGATACGATGATTATTTTAACACTTCTTCTGCTGGCAACAGCGACGGACAATCATACCCATGCATTTGTTTCTAATTCACTGGACAGAGTGTGGAGCGCGGTATCACCGTCCAAAACGACACATAACAATGAAGTCAAACATCAGTTTCAGTTCACATTAAGGCCACATTTTGCACTCTATTCAGCAGTGGCCCCAAACGAGACCGTGGACACAACAGATTTCAAATCCCGTGACCCCACAAGTTTCCGAGAAGGAATAGTGAAAAACTCGGTGTTTCCATCTCCTCCTCCTCCCCCGACCGACGAAGAATTGCACGCCAACGGCCTCCCTATCCTTGTAGAAGCAGCGAAACATGCCAAGGCGGGACGCACTATGTGTATCGAGCTGCCGGAGAATGGATGTGCTAGTGTGTCGTATCAAACTGTGTTGCGAGACGCTACCAAGATTGCCGAGTACATCGCATCTGTTATGAGGAAAGATAACGACAGTGTAGGCGACTTTGAGAAGCCAAGAACCGTTGCTCATCTAACAGAACCTGGATCGGAGTATTTGTCGTCTATGTGGGGCGTGAGTCTATTCGTTCTTGATTGCTAATTGTAGCGGGAAAACAATCCTTCTGACAATGACTTGCCTTCCTACGAAGACCTGGGCAAGTGGATTTTGCACAGTGCCGCTAGCAACAAGCCACAGGGCTCATGAGTTTGAACATGTTTTAAAGGATGCAGATCCTGAGATAATCATTATTGGTGGTCATGTGCCCCGCGGAGAGGAGGAAGGCGTCGCAACCACGAGAACCCTTCCACCACACAATGAAGGCGAATTGTTGCAGGCTGCCAATGCTGTAGGTGTGTATCTTGATTCCTATTTCCGCGACTTTTATGACTTACCCCTAATAATATGTTTGACACATTTTATCCTTTGAATTGTGGTAGGTATGGCGGATCGCGTTGTCTATCTACGTGATTTGATTGCAGACGATTCTACCATGACAACAGGAGAAAGCACATCTGAAAACGGCAAAGTTGATGAATTCAACCTCGGTGCACAAGGATCGATTCCGAGTCTTGATTCTCCGTCCATGATTATGTACACTAGCGGAACTACTGGCTTGCCCAAAGGCGTGCTCACGAGCCATCGTAACATATACCATCAAATAACCGATCTTGTGTCGGCGTGGCAGTGGAAACCTACCGATGTTGCATTGCACCTGCTGCCATTGTAAGCAATATTTTTTATTTTCTTAATTTTCTGGCATGAATTACTGATCCGGTCTGACTTTGTCTCTCTCTGCTCAAAGGCACCACGTTCATGGGGCTGTAAATATCTTGTCTTGCGCTGCATATGCTGGTGAGGTATTTCTGTGATCGTGATATTTTTCTAAGTAAACTCACAAATCTGAAGCAGTTTTTGCCACTACGCATCACGCATCATTTTAAACAGGTGCATGTTGCGAATTTATGCATTTCCGTGAGTTATTCAGTTCTATTGACATGCTCACTAACATGAGAAACTTTTATCTGACGATTTTTTTTGTACTTACAATAGGTTGTGATAACGTATGGAATCGATTGGCAGAAGCAGCAAGAGAAGGGCAGGCGAGTGGAGAATCTAGTGGAGAAAGTGCAAGTACGCATGGAAAGAAGCATTTGAGAAAGCCCAATGTGTTTATGGCGGTCCCTACGATTTACTCCAAGATGATTGAAGCTGCGGAGCATAATGTGTTGGAATCGGGTATTGTTTCGGATGCCACCAAGACCTTATCTGAAATGCGTTTAATGATTTCAGGAAGTGCCGCACTGCCTGTGTCACTCAACGAAAAGTGGAAAAATTTGACGGGACACATTCTTTTGGAGGTAAGACCAGTGAATAGCTGCAAACAAATGGTCTTTATTGATCTTGGGCTATTGCTGACTCGAATATTTCTGTCTGTGACCATTTTATCAGAGGTATGGCATGACCGAGTTCGCTATGGCTTTATCCAATCCTTATGAGCCGATGGAAAAGCGATTGCCGGGTTATGTTGGTACGCCTCTTCCATCAGTTGAAGTTCGCATCGTTGATGAGAACAACAATATCGTATCGCCCGAGTCNCAACAATTATTGTGAGAGAGGCGAGATAATCATATTGTCTTGCCCAAGGTTCTCTGTTGTACTGGACCACCCAGTACCCTATGAGTTCCCTGTATGGGTGATTGTATGGCGAGTGCTCATTTGCTTTGTAATCATGACCTCACGTCTTTCAAGGGTATCTCAATCGCCCCGACGTGACCAAGAAGGAATTTGCCAGCGACGGATCGGGTTTCTTTAAGACTGGCGACATAGCAGCGTACGACAAAGAAGAGAAGTCCTTCAAGATATTGGGCCGTGCCAGTGTCGACATCATCAAAAATGGAGGGTAAGCAATTACTTTAGTATTACTGCTGGATAAATCTCGTCGGAATTCAGTTTCTCAAGCCCAATTCCTCTCCTTTTCATAATGTAATCAGGCACAAATTATCTGCTCTAGAGATCGAGAGAGACTTGTTGGAGCACCCATTCATTGCTGAATGTGCTGTTTTAGGAGTTCCGGACGAAACTTGGGGCGAACGAGTGGGCATGGTGTGTCGAATGAAAAACGGCGAGAAGGCATTGGATCTTGATCAATTGAGATGCTGGGCGGAACATAGGATGGCGAGGTATAAGGTCCCTTCTAGAATTGTGGTTGTTGACGAAATTCCTAAGAATGCCATGGGCAAAATCAATAAAAAATCATTGAAGTATTTGTTTGAAGGAAATTTGGGTCCTTGATTGCGTGTACGAAAGGGAACTCATGACCAAAACAAATAATTTTTCGGAGCGATCCTAGAATAGAACGTGTAAAAGAATAATTCACAGTTGAAAACTTTTCGAGAACACGCGGTATGTAATAATAATGTTATTGTAAGATCAGTTGTTGCGGTGCGCCATCAATAAATCGATTGCAAATTTTATTCTTGGACAAACCCAGTCATGAGATAATTCATCATGCATCTGCCATCCAAGTATCCTATCATGCATCTGCCTTCCAAGTTTCCTCCCTTCTCTTCCTCTCTTCTAGAAATTCATCGACATCAAATGCATCAGGCTTTTTATTGAACAAATGAACAGTCGTAAATGACTCCTCCTCCGAATAGTCAGCCACCAAACACTTGCATAATTTGTACCCTTCATCATCCTCAATCCCATTACTGATAATGTCACACCTCAGCAAGGCCAAATCTTTGGAGTCGATCAAATCATCAAATATGGAAAGGGTGATGAGTGGCTGTGCCCGTGATGGATCCAATTTGTAATCTTCTAGAAAGGCGAGGAGGAAATGGTTTGGGGGTTGGAATTGAGATAATATCATAAAGTGTCCTTCGTCGCGAAAGACGGGGTGGATGAAAAACGGGCTGGAGAGGAAAATGATGATGGCAACCGTGATTCAGCATGATGAGTCCGTGAAGAAAAGTGAAATCTGATAAGGTAGTAATGTAGAGTACAATACCCACCATTGAGCAGCTCTCCCCAACACCCTCTTTCCGACATCCCCATCTAAAATCAAACCATGAACCTTTTCTTTTCCTTCGTGGTACGTCATCCATAAATCGGATATTTCAACTTTGGACTTGTCTTGAATCTGCTCAATTTTTAAGACATCGCCTAATTTTCGTGGACCGGCGTAGGAAAAGTTGTGTCTAATTGAAAGTCGTGTTTTGGGAAGGCGGATTTGGTGTTGGTGTTGGGGTTGACTTGGATGGATTGTGAGGGACGAATAGAATAATGCGCGGTGATTCACAGCCTTTCTGGATAGGTTGAAGATGGCAGCATCGTGGTGTCTGTGGCTTAGTATGGTGTCAATGCATGAGGATGATCTGAAGAACGGAGAGCGAATGAATTTTGCCCGCGAGAGGGTCGGTGTCAGGCTTTTAGCATTCAGCATCATGACGAGAGAAATGATGTAACGTAGGCGGGAGGTGGAGGGAGCTCGATCTATTGAAGTCGATCTTTTTGAGGGCGATTTTCTGTGGCAGTTGCTGATGGCTGATCTATGGGTGATGGAGGCTTGAAGTATGCCTACGGTACGATACCATACCATACCTAGAGATACCGCAAGGAAAAAAAAACAAGATAGATAGTAAGAAATTGTAATTATAATGTAGTGTGAATGGAGTAGATAGACGCATATTTTGGTACCGTAGTTTGCTTCCGTACGGTACGGTTCTATACCATACCGGGTAGTGTGACCATCGTAAATAGTCGCTACACACGACTTTTCCTCTCTCTTCCCCCCAATGTACGCGGTATTTCCATGTTGTTGTAACGACGCCCACAAAAGCGATGACGCACAAACACGGATCCCCGCATGCTGTCATCCCAAGTCATCCTATAGTACATCCTAGCCTCCTCCGCCCTTTTCAAATAAAATAGTGTTGTATGTCAGTGAACCATGAAGTTGAGTCCATCTCTACAAAAGCTCACCATCTCGACATGCCTGTTGGCAACAGTGACGCTCTCCACGGCTTTCTCGTCGCCCTCCGCTTCGTCTTTCTTCTGCCATCGCAAATGTGACCACAGCCGATTCAAATCGGTGCAAGGCCATGGCCAAGCCCTCTCTCCTCGTCGTCGTGGCGGGACGACGCAGCTCCACATGATGTTCGATCAATTGTCTGCGGCGCTGACGGAGGTGGCCAAGAATTTCGGTGGGAAGCAGCGGTGAGTCGTGTTTACGCTGGGATCTTAATCAAGACTGCATGCTACATCGATTCACTACGGGTCAATTAATTGCCCTTTTCTCGACATAAGAATGACTGAAAACGCCATCCAGCCGGCCCTCAAATCGGTCCGTCGCGCCCTCCTTGACGCAGACGTCAATCTCGATGTGGCAACGGCCTTGATCGACGGCGTCAAGCGTCGTTCGTTGGGCAAAGAGGTCACCCAGGGGGTTACGGCCGAGCAGCAGTTCATCAAGGCCATGTACGATGAGGTCAGTCACAAGAATCGTCTCGTCTGCATACTATTCCATCATGCTCACATTCCACTTTCAAACAAAGCTTCTAGACATGATGGGCGGCGACGCCTCCGCGCGATCCAACAAAAACCTCTCCCTACAATCTCCCGTGGCATCTCTCGCACACTCTCCGGACTTTGCCTACACCAACAAACCCACCGTCATTCTCCTCGCGGGTCTGCAGGGAGCCGGAAAAACCACCGCCGCGGGAAAACTGGCACTCTATTTGAAAGAACGGGAGGTGGATCCCGACGCCATCGACAAATTGTCCGAGGAAGAACGGGCGAAGACCTTGGCGAGTCGATTGCCGAAGCGGAATAGAAAGGTGCTTTTGGCCGCGGCGGACGTGTACCGTCCCGCGGCGATTGAGCAATTGCAGATATTGGGAGGGCAGGTGGGAGTGGAGGTGTTTGCTATGGGGGCCGATGCGGATCCTGCGGAGATTGCCAAGGCGGCTGTGGAGAAGGCCAAGAAGGAGGGGTTTGATACTGTCATTGTGGATACTGCCGGTAGACAGGTTGTCGACGAAGAATTGATGGAGGAACTTCGTAGGGTCAAAAAGACGGGTATGTCATTACATCGCTGTACCTTGCATTGCTTGTCGTAAGCCTGAATTCTATCTCCTCTTTCTCCGTTTGTGAAATCGCGCCGTTCCTATTCACTGTTACAAAGTCGAACCGGACGAAACGCTGCTCGTTGTTGACGCCATGACGGGTCAAGCCGCTGCCTTCCTCACTGCATCTTTTGACGCTGCCGTGGGTATAACCGGTGCAATTCTCACAAAGCTCGATGGAGATTCACGTGGAGGAGCCGCAGTCTCAATTCGAGGTGTGTCCGGAAAGCCCATTAAATTTGTTGGCGTAGGTGAAAAGACACAAGACCTAGAACCATTCTATCCCGATCGTATGGCATCAAGAATTTTGGGCATGGGAGACGTCGTTTCACTGGTTGAAAAAGCTTCTATGGAAGTTTCGGATGCGGAAGCGGCAAGGATACAAGAGAAGATGGTCAAAGCGGAGTTTGATTTTGACGACTTCATGACACAATCTAGGATGGTATCGAAAATGGGTAGTATGGCGGGTGTTGCACGGATGCTCCCGGGCATGGGAAACATGATCGACAGTGCTCAATTGAAACAGGTGGAACAACGCATCAAACGAAGTGAAGCAATGATTTGCAGTATGAATAAGAGAGAAAGAGCGAATCCAGACCTGTTGTTGACTGATCGATCTGCTCGATCACGATTAACAAGAATCACAAAAGGATCTGGCTTAAGTTTTGAAGATGGTCTGGCTTTCATGTCCGAGTTTCAAAAGATGAGGACTATGATAAGCAGAATGGCCAAGCAGGCCGGGATGGGTCAGGAGCAAAGTAAGATTACTTCAGGGATTTATTATATTGCGTCGCTCTTGTCTAATTTTTCTTTATTATTCCCCATCAGATGCTAGTGAGGAAGAAATGATACCTGCCATGGCCGGAAATCGCAACGCCAGGAGGGCCGCAAAGAAAAAGGGTAAGAAAGGTGGAGGTCGAGGAGGTGGCGTGGGCTTTGCATAGAGGCATGTTGCCAAATATAAAGACTAAAACCAGAATACTATTATATGACACTCTACTCGGCTCCTAAATAACGCTGTCATGACCTGTTCGGTCCTTCCAAATTCATCTTTCTGTTCAAGTGTCTTTTTCTTTCCATATGAATTACCTTAATGGGATTAATGAGTCAAGAATCCTCTAGCTCGCTGCAGAGAGTGGCAAGCCAACCTAAAAATAATCAATACAATTGCGACTCGCACTGTGGATCAAAGCCATCCTCCACTTCTCCGGCAGTATCAGGCGCTTCGTCGATTTCAATCCCGTCATCATCAGTATCCATCTCATCATCATCGTGATTGATTATGTGAGGTGGTAACGTTTTCTGTTTTACTGTGAATCTACCGTCCTTATTGAAAAACTCTTCTACAAGCTTCGTGTCTTGGTCAAACAAGAAGTAAAGAGCTACAGTGAGTGCATGCGGACTATCAAACCAGAAGTAAACTCGGCGAAGACCAACTGATGTCGATGGCGTTGTCGCCCCTTTAACTAAAGTTCCTCCAGCTGCATGAGCTTTGTTCAATGCATTCCAATAAAACACATTCTCGTATCCTGCGTTGCCCTTCACGAATTTATGGACTTCGTCCGGAAGTGGCACAATAGAGTCGAACATTTCGACTCCATTGACAATGTACTTTGCACGAATGCGGCCATTTTTAAGAGACTTGAGGAAATACAGAATTCCACCTTGCCCCAGTACTTGTTTTAGACGCTTACTTCTTGAAGTGGTGCGTTCAGGTGAAATTGTAAGCTTGATTTGACAAATTACTTCAAAAGGATCATCCTTCTTGTTTGCACCACCCGACGATTGGAGTGTTGTTTTGTTGGGGGATTCGATTTCGTTGACTGGAGACTGGACAACCTTCTTCACCGGAGACTGGATAATTTCTTTGACTGGAGATGGGACAACATCTTTCACTGGAGATTGGTTAGCTTTATTATCGCTTTGTACTTTCATATAGAATCCGTGTTTCTCCAGCACAGACCCGAGGTTTACCTTTGAAGCAGCAGTGCGGTGAGTGCCCACTGACTTGCCAAGTGCATTCCTGCGAGGCTTCGATTCGGGCGAAATTTTCTTCTTTGAAGCTTTAGGTACTGCTTTTGACTTTGGATGCGTCTCCGGATGATCTTCAGTTGATGGTGCTCTAGATTTGGGAGGAGCTCCGTTCTTTGACAAAGGATTGATGCCGTCCTCAGTTGGACTTTTTGGCATGGACTTCTTTGAAGGTTGATTGATATCTTCAAAAAGATTTTCTATGCTCTGCTGTGTCAATGCCAATAAAAGCTTTTCCAAAGTGACAATCTTTGATCCATTTTTTGCGGCTTCTTTCAGCCTTGGAGACTTAAGTTCATCTTTGGTTGAAAATATGAGGAGGATAACTTTGGCAGGGTCTGCGCATGAGTAAAGAGCAGTTTGGCTGACAAGCACATCTGCTCCAGCAGCACGGAGAAGAATCCTCAATTCAGTTACAGGTGGCAACCTGGCTCCCTTCACGAGAACTCCAGCTTGAACGTAGATAGAATATCCTGCAAGAATACCACCACTTTGTCGAGCAATGCTTGCATTGTGAAGAGTCGATTTGATGGAGAAGTTCCACTTCTTTTCCGATGCTTTGTTCCGAGGGATATAGTCATCAAATGGAAGGAACTTCCCGTTTTTGTGTGAATCATCCAGCCAGCTGATGGAGACAACTTTGACCGCATATGAAAAAGCTGTCAGCAGCTTCATTGTTCGTGACATGAGGTTCTTCTCATCGTTGGATACGATTAAAAAGTCGACCTTATCATACTTTAGAAGATCTTCGGTAGGTTTTGAACTCGAAACCCAAGATCCTCCGAGAGATTTGATCTTTTTCTTCTGGAAAGATTGGCAGACATTGTGAGAGGGGGTATGAACACATCATCAAGGACAATTTGTCTTTTAACTTACAATCGTCTCTTGTTCCTCGTCTTCAAAACCTGACCATGCGATAATCATTTTGATTTTGGCTGTTGAACGTTCTCTCCAATTGTAGAATGCGCTGCCCGTGTGGATTATTTTGTGAAAAAAAACAAATGATTCGCGATAGGCTCGCAATATTTGTGTTACGCCATCTTGTCAAGCATTGCCAGACGATTGCTCTTTTAAACTCAAGTGCGAACATGCACGATTCTCAATCCTGTCCTACTTGACTGAAAAACTTTGGGTGATAGTCATGTATCATAAATCACATACAAGAATGTTGCTTCTTGAATTCAGTCTGAGAAGGCGGTTTTTTCGCTATTTCGACGTTTTGTGCCACTAACATGAAACGTTTGTGACTGCCAAAACAATACACGTGGGATGCATCATGATTTCTCAGCCGTCCGTACACTATTTGGGCCAGAGAAAAAGCCTCATTTTCCGACTAATTGACTGAACAACTTTGAGTGGGAGTCATATATCGTCTAACGTTTTCTCAGGAGGTCATGTTATTTCTACTGTATAGAGGCTTCGTCAATTGTACTCTACAGAGGCTTTGGGTTAATACATTAAACCTTGGTGACTACCGAAACAACTGCACATCTACTATATATTTCCTCAGCAATCTGAATTTTATGTGGACCAGAGATTAAGCCTCATATTCCTCAGCATCTTCAAACTCCTGCAGGACATCGACACCGAAACTCTCAGCGTGTGCTGTCTTATCTATCACTTCACGTTTAGCAAGTTCGGACTCCTTGCTCTTCGCTTCTTCCGCTGAAGAAAAAGGACGGGGCCCCAGAAAGCTAAGTAGAACTGGAAGCAAGACAGTTCCGTGTAACACGCCGAGCCCAACTGTCAACGCAAATTGGGTCGAAAGCACCCTAAAGACATACGAGGTGCTAAAAAGTAGCACAGCAACTGCCAAAAATGTAGATAGGGCTCCATTCAGCACAGATGCACCAATATCCGCAAGCGCTTCAATCACGCGATTGTCCTTGGAATTACCGCCTTTCACCATAAAGCAGTGACCTATATGTGCCGAGTAATCGACTGAGAGTCCAACCGCAAGGACTAGATTGATCACACTCACGGAGTCAATTACAAGACCCAATGCGAACATGAATCTTGATCCGCAAAGTAAGAGAAATGTAGCCGTATTAGATTTCACCAACGAAAGGGAAGAAAGTGATAACAGGCATAACTGAAAACAAGTCGTTCGACGCATGAACTTACCCTAAGATCTCTACGATGCACGCAGCAACGTTAATTGTAATGAGTAGCGCAGTGACCACGTTGGCAACAGTGATGAGGCAGATCACTCCCACAGCTAGAATAGCGAGCCCAACATTTCGGTACAGTTCCGTGTTGATGATCTTAAATCCCTCAGTGTCGATGAATTGTGCACAATATGGAAAGGCACTTGGAAGGTCTGTCCATGACTTCACCATTTCTCTCGTGGCATCCATTGACTGAATGATCAATGGAAAAGTTGAGTAAATGTTCAAATGTAAACAATTAAAATTAAATCACAATCAGTCTTACTTCAATCTGACGATCAGCATCATCGATGACTTCCCCCCTGCGGAGCTTTGTCAACCGAACGTACTCAAGTTTGACTCGTACTGCTTCTAAATTGGTTTGGCCTGACGAAAATGAAACATCCTGTTGATGGAATGCAAACAGACTTATTAGATACATTGGAGTGACATGTCACAAGGTAGAAATGCATCGTGTCGTTACCTGAGCGTAGGGCGCTCCGGGGCCGAAAATACTAGCGTATGCTGCGAGGCTAGCAACGAAGTCGACATAATTTGTAGGCCATCCATCCTCTCCCAGGGTGACGTTACCAATTGCAGCAGTCCCATACATAGAGAGATAAGTCTTCATTCCTGCAATGACATTCTGATATGTTGTGACAGAATAAGGTTCGGCAATGTAAGGTGACTGATCACTCAAACCAGAAACGCGTCGGTCGAGTTCAGATAAGCTAGTGCGACTGGCAAATATGTCCTCTCCGTTTTCAAATGTGATGTACAGTGACGTCCCCGAGGAGGGAAAGTACCTGTCCGCCGTAGCAGCGTAGTCCTTCACGTACGAATCCGAAGGTATGAAGCTTCGTGACGAGTCTTCAACCGGCAGCTCCATGGTGCCATAGATTCCAAAGCCAAGTAGGCCTGCAAAAAAGAGTATCGTCAATGGTTTCCCTGGTTTCGATAGAATGGCTGGTCCGTGGTAGTAACGAAAATACCTAGAGATGAAGCCTTCTTTGGATCCGTTGTCCTCCTCGTCAGTCATCGTCTTTCGCTTCAAACAGCAGAGCATGTCTCTCCTGTTGTCACGTTGACGTTTTTCGTCCAAAAGCATTGTCGAAGTGAAGAATGTTGCACTAAGGGCCCATAGAAAGAAGATGTTGATACTGGCAAAGGCACAAAAACTCCCTAGCGCGGGCAACGCAGATGAAGCTGAGATCGCAAATGCTACAAGGTCTGTTAATGAAGTGACAGTGATGGATGCACCAGATCGAGCCAATGCACGAGCTCCGCGTTTTACAATACTTTCATCGTTTTCTTTCTCACGTGGTATCCCTTCCCTTTCTCTGTCAAATGCATTGGCGATGACGAAGGCGTCATCAACGCCAATACCGAGAAGTACGAACGGAAGAACAGAGTGAACGGGCCCGTATAACAAGCCAGCCAACGAAGCCACACCAAATCCGGCAACAGTTGCCAAGGCAACGAGCACCAACGCCGAAAACGCCATGGTCCATCTTGATCCTCGACCACAGAGCCTAGAACCCATGGTCGCACCGAGGAATAAAAAGGCGACAACGTAAGAAACTTGAACGTAGACGAGATCTCCCTGGATCTCGCCACCAAACTCATCATCGAAGCTGCGAGCGGAAAGATAATCAATGTTGATAGATGCCTGCTCTGCGTCTTGAACACTTTTCAAAAAGACAGTTTTCTCCCACTCCTCGTTGATTGGGTCAGATTTTGAACCATTCTCAACGACGGAACGATCAGCAAGGAAGTAGCTGATCGAAATGGCCTCTGCCGATAGGAGATTGCCAGATGAGTCAAAAGTTGGATTTCCAAGAACACCAGACAGATCTTCCTTCGTTCCGTAATTGTTAAGTGTCGAAAGAATGTCTTCGTCCGCCTCGAGAGTGGCTAGATCATAATTCCACATTTTTAATACTGAAATGACGAGGCAGTTGCAAATTGGATTGTTCACGTCGTATGATGCGCATGTTCTGAAGAAGAGGATCATAGTTAGTCGTCAATTCAAGAACACGCTTTGACAAATAGAGGATAATATTCTGCACGCACCCGCCTGCCACAGTACACAAGTCGGTGAAGGTGTAACTTGTTCCGTTATATGTAGAAACTCCATTTTCGATAGACTCGTGCAATTTCATGACATTCACCACCTGATCCTTAGTCAACACATTGCGTGAGCCTTCGTTTTCGCCGCTACTGATGATAACATTTTGAAACCTCGAATTGGCTGGGAAATACTCGAAAAATTGCTGCGATTCAAATTAAGGCGTAGGAATCCTTGAGAAAAAGCAAACAATGACAAATATTTCAGGCATTCGAATCACAAGTCGCACCTCTTCTTCTATCCCAGCCTGAGTCCCCTGAGGAACCCATAGTTTTTCGGGCCGATTTTCCGGTGTCAGCTTCGCCATACCCGCAGCGCAAGCTATGGAAATAGCCAATGCAATTCCTATCGTGGTTTTAGGCCTATTGCAGCAAAAGTGACCGATTCGGTAGAAGAACTCATAGATGGACCTGTCTACGCTATCGCCCGCACGTTCGAGGCATGTTGACTGACGGGACTGAGTCGATGATTCGAAGTCTGCGATCATAGCGAGGACGCTTAGATGGGTTGCGGAGAGATTTGCGAGGGAGGAGGAGGCAGCAGGTCGTTCGACTTGAAACTGGCGGTAGTTTTTTTGTTTTTTGCGGTGGAGATGTGGTGGACATAAATATACATTGAGAGAAAGGGAGTGGACGTCAGAGAGGTGAAAGGAAAGTACCCGAGTATTCTATGAGATAAACACGTCATCAATGACGCAGAGTTTATGCTCTATTTCATTCCCGCATGATCTTTCACTCTATCTCATAACTGCTAAAAAAAAAACATCGTCGGGGTTTAGAGAACGAAGCGAAATTTGATTATCTCTGTGCGAAAACAACATCTACATATTGAGGTTGACAAAAAAATTAATTCCAAAAAAGTACAGCAACATTTTTTAAATATACAATTGTCTACATCGGCCACTGTTAAAATATATATAATAAAATTATAACTATGACAAGTGCCTTTTTCGAGTGAGTTTTTTGTGCAGAGTGGCAGTTTAAGCTCGAACGATTTGATTTGAATCGACGAGCGAAAGGCCTGCATTCAGATAGCTTAAGAAATATGCTATCTGATTGTCGCATGATTTGATTTGAATTTTGCTCCGATTTTGTTGTGTGCATTTCAATCGCGGTCCTGTCTGAGTTGTGGATG
>JALLPC010000424.1:0-13358 GCA_036940045.1 Stephanocyclus meneghinianus | reverse complement strand
CCAATTGTTGTTGGCTACATGGCGGTGCCAGGTGGGATGCCAAACTCAGTCTGATGTCAGAGGGTGGGCAAACAGTATACTCTACTTCTGTGATGGAAAGGGGAACTTGAGACTGCAAGTTAAAAGCTCAAAAGATCTGACAGTCAGCATAGAGCATAATCTATCCACTCCTATACTTGACAGTGCTATGATTTGTTCCACCAGAGTCTGTTCTAGCATTGCATTTGTTTGAAAATTGATGGTATGGTTGGACATGGACCTCACTCCAACATCACAAGTTCTTTTGATATGTTCCACAATATAGAGGATCACAGCATCTCCATTTTTTTAGACTAGACATGTACATCATCGTTAAAAGGCATTATGATGCCCAGTCTTTAAGATTGAGCACGTCATAACTAGACAACATAATCACACTTTGTGGCATTTCCGTTCTTTTGACGCAGAAAGTTATTCCAGCTCAAGATTGCATGGGGCTTTCGAAGAATGGGTTAGTTATGCACCCTCCTATGAGACCATGAATATCTATCAGGTTAATTGTCGGGACAAGAATTGGGGAGGATTTCCAAATACATGGAGTTCTTAAAATGAAGTGTCTAGGCCCAAGATGAAATATGAACTCTCTGCCTCGTCAACATGCAATTCATTAGCCTCAGCAGCAGTACAATCCTGTGGAGTATGGGCACAGTAGTCATGTCAGCAACAGGGTTGATGGGAGGGGAAGGCACATTGTTTTCCTCCATACATTGATGATGGCATAGTTCATGTGTTGTCTGTGTTGCTTCTGTAGGAAATGTTGGTACTCTCAACATCAAAAGTTAGTTCATGCTTTTAGATGCGATTCATATGAAAAAGGAGTGTAAGCACATTCCACACACACTTCTGTCTCTGCTTTTGCAATGGGTAATTGATGTACTGGACAGTATTCTTTGGGGAATGACATCTCTTCATTGTCAAAACCACATGAAGAATTAAAACGATGGATTTGACCTGTTGACGACAATCTGTTTGGTCCCCCCTGTAAGAAAACCTCCTTGCTCAAGGGGGTATCTTTTGTCCACTTACATCCTCTCATCAAAACAGGATCATAAAGCACAGGGTAATTCAAGCTTTGATTATGTTCTTAGCTGTGATTTAATGACCAGCATTTCATGGTACAATAGTAACTACTTTTCCTCATAACCAAAAGAGCACATAGACTTTGATCATGTGTTGGCAGAACTAATTGGAAACCTCTCAGGAAGATCTAGTGATGTTGCAGCCGTGTTTGCAGCAGAAGCATCAGGGACGAACACCAACCTCGCCAAATTAGACGAAGCTGATTCAACTCCACTCCCACCCATTTGTTTCTTTAAGGCCATGGACCTCGGTGATTCAGGTAAGGCAGCTTCTTTTGTACTATTATTTTTGACATCAGTTGATATCTCACCTGCCGGCACGGCCGTAGACAAACTCGCCATCAATGCTGCAGCCCTTCGATTTGCCAAGCCATAACTCTCTCTAGTCGTATTAAAGACCACTAGGTCAGACATTGAACTGGGCGGAGGATAAAACTCTGTCCCTCCCTCTCTTGTTCCACGGGAGGAGAAACCAGAGCAGTCTATCAATCCTTTGGGAGGGTCTGATCCAATGCCATAGGAATCATGGAGTACCTCACAGAGGTATGGGTGGCTTCCACTGATGGATTGCTGACGTCCAGAGACAGAGGTGGAGACGTTGTTGTGTGGGGCCTTGGATGTGTATTGAGCCGTGAAAGATGTGGTTCGGTTAGTGGATATCACGCCAGCGTCGTCTTCTTCCTTGCCTTCCATGACAGGAACGCCACCAGCTTTGATGTTACGCAATTGTTGCTGCTGCTGATGCAATCTGCGTCGCTGAATTGCAGTCATCCTCCCCGATAACGACACATTGGACGCAAGTGACAGCGTGGACATTCTCGAATTCGTAGATTGAATACTCTCGTCATCTCCATCGCCTCTTCCACCTTCAAACGAATTCGAAAGAGCCCAATCAGCCAAACTTCCCGGAATGTTCGTCTTAGTCTCTGCTCGTACCAGCGAATCTAATATCCCTCGATACTCTAGTTCGTCCATGCATCTTCCACTTCCTTCCATCGCATACTTCCCCACCAAACTTCCATAAAGAAGCGGAACACGCCTTTGAGCATCCGCCACCTCGAGCGAATGGGCAAGTCCCCCGATCCCCATCGATGCTTGATCCAACCACGAATCATTTGGAATCGCCGCTCCATCGTCCATGGTCGCATCTCGACGAAGAGCCGCCCGCACGGCAGCATCGGCAGCTGATCTGGCGGAGTCTGCCGCCGAATTCTGTGGATGAGATAATCCATTCTTAATCTCGGCAAGATTCACTTCAATCCCCCTCAACGCCTCATCATAGTCCGCCGGATAAGAAACCCTACAAACAATATCATTCAAATCTCCCTTTTTATTCTCCATCAATTTTTCCAATCGTCCGATCCAACGTCGAGCGCGTTCCACTCGACTCTCTAACGATTTCACTCGGTCAGCATGCTGCGCAGTGGTTGAGAGAAGAGAATCCATGACAGCGTCGAAGGCGGAAGTGGTGCATCGCAGAGACGCTAGGAGGGCAGTGGTGGTGTGGGGACGATCGTAGTCGTCGGCGGGGAGGGGGATGGGGGTTGGTTGTTGGCATGGGGGAGACATCATGGTGTAGAACGAACGTGTGGGGCTGAATGTTACCGTGTGGGGGCAGGAAGTAGGTAGTACATATTATAGCAGATGATGGTATGGTATGGTATGGTACATCCTAGAAAAGTTAAGCACAATTGAAGATTTTCTATGCCTGCGCTACGTATGGTAGGTTTGTTCGCGGCCATTGTAGCGAGAATTAATATGTTCAGAATTATCACAACTCTCGCAATTCACGCCCAGAAAATTATTTGAAACCATGAGTGTACAATACCATACTACGGCGTGTAGAGGCCATTTGTGTCATTTTTTTTATATGGCACACACGTCAAAACAGGTCCAAACAACGAACAACTTCGGGCATAAATATGACGACCCCTCTCAAAATCCACCGATGAACAAAGGTCTGAATTCACCACGAAGTACTTTATCACAGCCAGTCCACAGAAAAGCTGCGAAGAAAATGGCGGCATCTATTCATCCCATCGCGCTGCCCCCCTCACCCACCGACGACGATTCCCTAACCTGGGATCAGAGCATTGCAGACATTCCATGCGTGGGCCATGACGAAGAACTCATATCAGTCGGCAATAGAAACTCTCTAACATTCCACGCTGTGGCCCATGGAAGATGCGTCGTTGGCACTTCTCCCTCTTTGCCGAACGACAAAACAATTCGCTGGCAAACGAAATTCGACAATGAAATTGTAGCCCTAGATTCGAACAACGATGGGTCTGTTATAGCGTCCGCAACAAAAACTCATGTCTCCCTCATGAAGGGACGGGATGGATCAATCTTAGCCACGAGACAAATCGCCTCTGATAGAACCCGAACTTCTTCGTGTCTTCCAGGGGTTGTGTTTGTGTCTCGCCCCGCACGTCTCGCCGTGCCTGATGTTTTGGTGGTGTTCCGTCCGACTGACGGCAGTGTTGAGAATGGAAGATCCGACATTGTTCTCATCTCTAACATTCACGGACCTACGTTAAACTCAACCCATTTGAATCGAGTGCGTGAAGCAGCGCAAGACATGTCCATTGACGCCCTCACTATTCCTCGTCTCGTGAACATCTCGAGCATCGCCGGTGTGTACGTCGACGAGGAAACGATTCGTTTCTTCCTATCTCAAAAAGGGAAACTGGGCGTCTATGATTACAACATAAGTGAAAAGAAGAGTGCACTTGTATTGGACGATATCTCCGAATTAATGCCGGGAGGATGGAAATGCAACGATGAAATAGAAATGTGTATCGATGACAACACCGAAATAGGGACCCATTTGTTATTTGTGGCTTGCAATGAAGCCGGGAAGAACAAAATCTGTTGGATGAATGTATTGAACTTATCATTGGTGGCCCAATATTTGAGTGAATTTGAGATGACTTCGTTGAAGGCCGTGCGCAGTTGCATCCCTGACAAATGTGCCGCAGCAGTATTTGCAACTGGAAGCACAGAGCCAAAGATTTATGTCGTTCAGAGTCTGGTCAGTGAGGACGGGAAAGCGTCGAAAGACTCAGATTCTATGGTCCTATTCACGATTGACGCAAAATCGCCAGTCCATTCCTTGGAGCTTGCATCGCCTGAGACCACGGAGGAGAAAGGCCCGTACGCCTTTCGATTTATAGGTAAACTTAAAGGCAATGGAGAAAATCGAACTTGTGCGGAGTTTGTTTCTGGTGATCAGGGAAAAGCGGGAGTTGCTCATTATCTTCTAGCTAACAACTCTTTTGATCAAGCTTACAAATGCGTCAATGAACAACTCGATCAATATTCGTGCAATAGCAACATGGTACTATCATCTGTTAACAAATCATTGGTCGCACTCTGGCAGTTTCGTTATATCCTTTCAAAAGGCAACATATCTTCTAAGGAAAATATTGTAGAGGCAAAAGATTGTTTGCGCCGTCTTGCTGCTTCGGCTATCAGAGGAGGAGATCAAGGAGTCGAGGATCTGGTGAGCGCATCACAATTCCTTATGAACTGGCCGAAGAACCAGACTATAAATGATGGCGACTGCTCTCCCGATTTTACGACGATATCAATCCAGGAAGTGTGTATGGCCGTATCTGCTATGTCAACTACGATTACAAGTGTTCTTGAGGTTTTGGGTGCTATCAAAGCTGGTAACTTAGAAGAGATGAAGAGGAAGCTGGACGACAGGCAGGCTGCATTGAGAGGCTTACGCAGCATCTCGGAAGTTGACGGACTCCGACTGACTTTGGCGGATCCTTATTTAGCCATTGGTTCTTTGGCCGAACTGATCAATTCTCTCGTTTCACATGGAGCGTTCAGGTCGGTCGAACGTCTGATGAAATCTGAATGGGGCAAAAGAATACCCATCAATGTAGTGGCATCTTCTGTCGTGCGGATACCACTTTGTGTCGACCCTCGTTGCTTCCTATTTTGGCTTCGCGATTTAGTTCTTCCTTCTCTTTCTATCGGGAATCCTTTGCTAGAGTCAATTCGGGGATGGGCATGTGGTGCTGCAGATAAATATGACGACGAGAATGTTATGTTAGGGCTCGATCATGCTATTATGTTGCTGAAGGTAAGATGTGTGAATGGATATTTTGACTTGCGGAATACCAGAGAACTACCAATGCTCACCATTGAGATCCTTCTTTTTGACCGTAGGCCATCAGCAAGGCAACAGCTCGTTTGACAGTAGCAATGAATAAATCGTTCGCTCACAAACTTCAGCTAGAAACCAACAAGTATGACTCCGAAGCTAACACGCCTAGACACAATGAGAGCTTCTTCTCTTCCTTCGATTCTAAGGCCTCGGCGAGATCCGCTTTCAATCGCCCCACAGTTCTAAATGTAGGTATGCTAAGCGGTATGAAAGCTGCAGGTCAAAGAGTCTTCTCAGCGAAAAGAATGGGACGTTCATTTGAATTATCTCCGGTTTCCCATGATGACTCGCTTTTTTCATCGTCATCATCGGTTGATTTTCCTATCGGAGTAGACGAAGAACTTGATCACGACTGCGTTGAAAATAAGCTGATCGAAGCTACAAGGTTGAAGGCTGCACGACGTCTTGGAATGGAGAGAGAATGTCTAACACTTTCGAACTACTCAAGCAAAGGAGAGCAATACATTGTCAAGGAGCTCGTCAAAGCTTCTTTGAAAAAAGTTCTCTCCTCGGGTAATAATTTCGAACAAACTGCAAACAAGATACGAGAGTTTGCTCTCGAAGTGGGCGCCGACTTTGACCATGCTGTTCATCAATACGCCGTGGAACTTTGTGACAGCAGTAGAGACCATATATCCAGCATCTTAAAACAAACAGGGATGCTTACCCGATGGTGTTCATCTCCCGCTGTTCGTTGCTTGATAGTATTGAAAATGCTTCGTAAGGCATTGGTGAGTATTCAGCGACCACCCGACCTTTCTGGGCTTGCATCCGAGGCATTGATCTGGGCAACAGATGGCAACGTCAAATCTGAGCTTGAGGAGGCGTTGAGGCTATTATCAATTGACTCGCTTGTTAGAAAATACTGCGGCAATGGTAAGTGCTGCACTGCAGTCGAATTATTGACCTTTTGCCACCAGGTCTTTCTGATGACATGATTTTTTGTTTGTGCAATGCAATGCAGGTGCTCAAGAATTTTTCAGAGTTAATGAAGCATCTCACAGCATAAGACTTATAGAGCATGTCTGCCGGCACATTGATGTTGATGACGTGTTAATAGATGTCTTAGCATTGTGTGATGCTTTTAATACATCTGTCTCAAAACTTGACACGTGTGTCTCCCTTATCCAACGTGTAATGATTGCTCGACCAAGAATTGTAAATGGACAGGAATTGAGTCGAACCGAACATGTTGCTGCAATTATTCATGATTTGTACTCAAGAGATTTTATACTGGCAGAAAAAGTAGGAGAGCGAACGACTATTTTCTGTGCAGAGATTCTAGAAGATTGCCGCCGTTCGATTCTACAGAACATGTTCACTGCCGAGGCAAAACGTCAAGCTTTTCTGGCGAGTTCTACGGCTTGTGCCATTCTCTCTATAATGAAAGACTATAGCATGAGGCGGAAACCTAAAAACATTGGAACGGAATTTCCATTCACGTTGAAGGAGTTCCAAAGAATATCGAGATTGATGACTGGCTGTGATATTTTCATCACGTTGGCAGAATTAAGGGACCCTTCCTCCTGCGCATCGGTTTTGGTTGATCTCCTGAAGCCATGTGTCGATTTGCTCGAACAAAAATCTCTCAAAGTAGAGGACGGCTCCCTCCGCGAGAAGCTAAAGCCAATGATAGCTTCGGCAAAGCATTGGTGTGCCATTCTTTGTGACACTCCTTTACAGATGTCTGAACTTTGGTCGCGCTCTGTTGGAACAGCCGCATCCAATATTGCCAAAACTACAGAAAACGGCTCAAGTCTCTTACTTCTTGAAGTATCGGGGGTCCTCGATGAAAGATCCGGGCAGTCTTCATTTCATTCAGTAATTTCTGTAGCATTCACTCTTTGTGGACTTGCATCTGCGGAGGCATCCAAACTCTCGAAATCATTCCCACGTTTATCAAAAGACCGAGAAGATTTGCTACAGTCTTTGCTTGCAATGAAAAATATGGCGCAGGCATCAATCCTTCTTCGTGAACACATCATTCTGTTAAGTCCTCCAGCTATGCTGCCTTCGTCTATTTCAATGGCTAACATAACGGAATTTGTCTGTGAAGTTTCATGTAGAGCTGACCTTGGCATCGGCGAAAAAATAGAAAAACACATCGATTTGCTACAATCGGGAAGCCGTGAGCACCGGCAACAGTTGACGAGGTCCTCGGGGTTCCTCGGTGATGAGAACGGGCCCTCACCTATGCCAGTACTTCACCCTACGTGGTATATCGGAGATGGCCTTCTGTTGCCACCTACCGAGACACTATTGTTGAGCATGGCTTCCTGTAACATGATTTTAGACTTTGAGTCATATAAGCCCTCTGAGCTCGATTACTTTACGTATTCGCTCATGAAGGTACCTGATATTGTCCACGTCCTTGAAACAAGAGGCGCACACTCTACATCGCTGCGATTGATATCATTTTCCGAGTCGGTTGCGTTGTCTCAGAGTATATCAAATTCTCCTTTCTCTCAATCTTCCGCTAGGAAAATAAGCGCGGCGCTTGCAGAACGAAGTTTGGGTGGAATGGAATCAGGACTGACCTCAGGAGACATCGATGCTATGCTGTCAATATCATTCTTAATTGGAAATCTGCCAAAGGAGAAAGCCTTCAATGTGAGACAAATCATCCCTTCAAAAGAGTGTTGCTCGCCTGTTTACCATGTAGCTCACCACGAATCGACATCGCGTCCTCTTGTAGATTTATCAATCAGCGCTTCCATCCGCTATCGGTAAACGTGATTTCTCTCGGATTCTTACATTAGCCACCATTGGCGCATACTGCGGTGTCGGTAAATTTTCATCTGGAGAGCCATTTCCCTGGAATAACCAGGTGAAGTTTGTAGAGCAATGCTTTGGTTTTGCAAGACATGCAAAAATGTGGTGTATCTTATCTAGATACAAGGTTTCATTTGACCCTGCTGTATTTACTCAAGCCAGTGAAACTTCTTCTTCATCACTTCAAGGATACTGTGAGAAGCTCATTTGGAATGCAGCCAAGCACTTAGACCCCCAAACAACTCTTTGTCTTGCAATGAAGTTTGCGACGCAATACAACGTGAGTAAATACGTGCCAGCATCAGTTTTGATGGAATTCCTTCTCTCTTCCCCGAATCAGTTTGGAAACGAAATTACGGCGACTTCGAATGATGCCGACCTACATGACATTAGACGGGATTTGTTTCGGGTCGAAGTCACGGTTAGGCGAGTTTGTCTACCGATGCTGCCAATTATTCATCAATCCAAAGTATTGCGAAAATGCGTAATGTCACTAGAGCAACCATCTGCTCAATGCGGCACAGACTATGATCGTCATGCAATGGTTCTCACCCTCTACAAGGAATGCATTGATAAACTAAGTGGGTTCATGACCAGCGAAACAAGACAGAAGGCCCATGCACAGGAATCTGCAAGAATTGACCGACGACTCAATGCTATCATCTTGCTTGCTTCAATATTCGGCGAGAAATATTCACCAGAAAAGAAGCCAGACTACACTAATTTATTCGAACCTCTTCCCAGCGATCCATCCATACTCTCCACCCAGAACGAAAGAAAATTCAATATTCTAGGACATGGTTCTTTTCAAAACGTATTCGACCCACTTGCTGCTCTTCATGGCGTGCTCGAAGACCACACAACTCATGCTATGGCAGCCTCACTTTCTCCCCTGTGTAGCTTACTTGGGTTACCGTCGGGTTATATACATGCTCGGGCGCTTGTTGTTCAATTCCGCAAATTGAAGCAGATTGGAGAGGCGTTACCCTCCTCGGAATCTGCTGTTTTCCCTGTGGTGAAAAAGTTGGCTGCCGCGAGCGATCGTGCAGACCTTTCTTGGTGGTGTTCCTTACAGTATAACAATGGATCTCCTGATCAGCTCAAATGTATTGACTTGGCATACACCAATGCAACAATAGCGTCGGAACAAGTAGAGTCGAATGGAACAGAAATCGATGCCGACGAAGAGAAATGTGCGCTTGATCGGGTCAAAAAAATCGATCTGGCGAGAGCAATGTTGTCAGATCAGATCATTGTTAATGACGTGCTTGCACGAAATAATTCGATTTCGACGCTTGTGAAATCTGTCTACAGAGATATCATTCAGAGAGTTCAAGTCATGTTGCACACCAGCGATGACTACATGCCCGAAAGACTGGTCAAAGAGCTCCTTGTAGAAGGCTCCATGGCAGCTGCACTAGCATCGCTTGACGAAAACAATGCCTTCACGACATCTCATTTTCGTTCGTTGGCAATCCTTGTTCATGATGCATGCAGACTGCTCTCCACCCGATATTCCCATATCAACATTGGAAGATGTGCTCGAATGGTCACCCGCCGATGGTTGATCTACGGGGATGAAATGTACAGTGTCTCTGCAGCCGATGCACTGAAATCGACTGCGAATGATGGCGGACCTTCTACAAATGAGCCGCTTCAAACTTCGAGTGGCTCGGGCATTGGCGGGGAAAATGAAGTCACGTCAGAATTTATAATGGATATTGGACGTATGAACATGAGTTCTGGGGATCATCTGTGGCATGATAAAGATTCTTTGAACGACAAAGAAACTGGAATAAAATCTAGTGACGAGCCTTCTGTATTTGGTTGTTTGTCATCACAGAGAGAATTATCAGACCACCAAGTCAGCAGAGTTGCTCTTCGCATCGCGTTCTTGATGTGTTTTGCTGAAGGGTATCATCAACAAGATTCTGAAGTTTCAGAGGAAGAACGAGATGAAAATGCTGATGCCAACATAGCCAAGAAACACAATTTGAAACCAAAACCCAAATTTTACAAGGTAACTCGCCAGAAAGCGAATTGTTTTGAAGGAGACCTTGCGTTGGCACATGCAAGGGAACTTTTAGGGATTGTTTTTGCGAAGCAGGGATGCACTGTTGCATCTACTTTTGCGTTTATTTTGGAGGAGAGCCAAGAGCGAAGTTATTTCATGCCCAGGGTAGAGGCAGGTGCTACAAGTAAAGCACTCTCATTTGCAATGCGCCATCGTGCATTAAGAGTGGCTTCAATTCTTTGCCCACATGACGTCCTGATTAGAGTGATGTTGGAAGAGGGTTATACGAGTGACTTTGATGATAATCACCTCGATAAAATCGCATTTGGGTCATTTCTCGCGATGGAAATCGAGGCAATGGGATTATCATTGCCTCATTCCGATCTGGCGCAATTGAGTACCATGCATTTCCCGTCCTATGCTCGCACACTGTGGAGGAATCATGGAGGAACTGCTTCTGCAAGGTTGTGTGGTCGGTTGCATTTATTGTTATTAGAACTCTCAGTGAATCATTGCGAGACAGTTGATTTGGATCTACTGGTATTGATGTTTAGGGAAATAAATAAAAATGATCTGCCACGGTCGCTCCTCCTTGCATGTGAGTATGCCATTCAATCAAAAGCAATGGAACTAGAAGCAGGGCCGAATAGAGAAGACCTGATGCAATGCATCCGTGACGCCATGAAAAAAATCTTTGAGCTTTTGTCATCAGAGATACGGGGAAACCTTATGTCTGGGCAATTGAATGCAGCAGAATGTCTTCCAACAGTTGACAGAATTTTATTCATCATAGACAATTTGAGCGTTGCTGACATTATTTGGTTTGTCGATTCCTTGACTGCCTTGGCAGCTTACTGCAGGGAACAAGACAAAATGGAACTGAATGAAATGTTTATGGCAGCTGCAGTTAGGGCGGTGAGCCATCTGACCGATCCTTTGTCCTTTTCAAAGGCGTCGTCTACCATCACCTACAGCAGTTGTTTCATGTGGTGTGGTTCGTCGTCAAAAAATCATCAAAATTCCCTTTGTTTGGAATCCATCCGAAGTTATGAGAATTCTTTTGCATATTTTGAAAACTAAACACTACAATTGATTATCATTCTGTAATGAATACAATTGAGTAGTATGCCAACCATGCACACTACCTCATTCTTCATCCCTTACCATGGTGAATTAGTCTCTTTCCACATGCCAGGTAGTCTTAAACACAATCTAGGGTTATATCTGCACTTTTGATGTTGTACCAGAATTAAGATCTTGTGGTCGAGATCCCTGGCACGAATACCTTGTATTCTAGTATGACTCTTTGGCATAAGGATGTTCAAAGGAATTTGATGATACCTCTGCATACAGTTCTATCAAGATTTGAGGTAGCTCACTGATGATGAGAGGTTGTCAAAGTTTATGACCTTTTCCAATTGCAGACAAAATCATGAAGTACTTCGTAGTATCTCAAGTCAATTTGTTGAACTATTTACTCAAACCTGTTACCAAGTTCACATCTTCATCAGTGTCATATTTGATAGTCCCTGCAGATGGTGATACAATCTTCTGCAGTTGGACTTGCAGCTTGTGCCAGGTGTCTTAGATTTATGTGTGTTGCATGCATACCAAATAATTGATGGGATCATACCATAGAATGCATTATGTTGTAATCCCAAGAAGATGATGATCAGATCTGTGAAACTGATGCCTTCATCTGCAAGATTTTGCAGATGTGATCATGAAGTTTTTCACATGATACAAGACCAAGAAACTCCATGAATGACCACATAATTAGATTCATGTTTCCACAGACAGAATCATGACCTCCAGACTTCTTTATACAAAGAGCCTTGTACATGGCATCAAAAACTTGAAATTCATTATCATGTCTGCATCTGCAAACAGTCTGCATAAAAATTTGACAACCCCTATTAACATCTCTTTCATCTCATTGTTAGCAAAACATACTTAATACTTTCAAGGAATCAAAAGAGATCAATAAGACATAAGACAAGGTAAGCAGCAGTGTCATCGGACTATCACTCACCAACTTTGACTTGAATTCTTACCAGCTCAGTGCCACAGGCTTACCCTCTATGTCTTGCTCCATCATCACTCTAACCTTTCCTTGCAAAGATGCAGAACCTATGGATCTGTTTGCAACATAAAGGGGCCAAAACATAGTATCTAGGCTGAACATTTCCTCTTGTATGGCTTTGAAACACACCTCCAAATGGAGAAGATAAAGTCAAACACACAATATGATATAACCTGCTGATAGATTCTCAATAATCAGCCTGCAACTTAGCTGACTTTGTTGAAAACGTAGGCGACATGTTGCCGATGTGTTGGCTTCTGCTGACATTGTTGGTTGAAAATCAGACACCATCCAATGTTGCTCAAGTTTGGATAGGGGTGGTTGGAGTCATGCTTGCCAACATATTTTTCAATCTAGTTCCTATCATGCCAGACATTTAGTATTTTTGCACCCTTAATTACCAATATAATAACCTTATTATGTCTTGTATTTGTTTCTTTTTTTGCCCCAAGTACCATTTCTTATGACCCTTGCTGGGATCGAGAAAGAAGAATCCCAAATAGCACCTTCCTGCTTTACCCGAATGAATGAAATACATCGCCCCATGCACTTCATCATTAATATTTTGTCTCCATCCATGTCCGCTCATTCTTGATGCCCATCTTTGACAGCCGGATCCACATCATGTCATCATCCATCTTTCACCACAGCATCCCCTTCCTAACATCATTGTTGTTAGTTGCATTGGCTCTTGGTTGATTGCTTTGTTGCTTTGCAGTCACCCCTACATGCCTTGCAAACTGAAATGGAGACAGAGGGCACCTCCTCCATTGTTTGATTATTTATTAGTAAATTATTGCCTTATCCTGAAATACATCCACATCCACATCAATAGGTACAAAAGAGGTGGCAGTGCCATTCTCCCTCCTCCCCCTACCCCCTCACCTCCCCATCTGTAGAAGAAAGAGCAGCTGTCAACATTTCAGATAAGAGCATCCCCCTCATATCCATCCAGGAACACAAATATTGTCAATACAGTGTTAATGATTTGTGGGTGTGCTTGAGGTGCAATGTGACCTTCAAGCAAAAGAACACAGCTACACTGCTCCCAAAATTATAGATGTGGTTATAGTTAGAATATAGGTCAACTATAGGTCTTGGTATGTAGGACATCAATATGTCCTGCCCATGCATTGACCTAAGCCGTCTGCCGGTAGGAAAAATAATTGTAGATAAAGAAGTAGAAAA
>JALLPC010000423.1:0-13404 GCA_036940045.1 Stephanocyclus meneghinianus | reverse complement strand
TCTAATGAGGTAACTCTTCGATAGTATGCCTTTCTAAATGCCCAGTCTTATTTCTTATTTCCCTTGCATTAATCGTCGCCGAAACTTGGCGAGATAGTCACCAATTGGCAAAACTCTGGACATTTCTGTTGACTAATGCACCGAGTTTTACGGTACCATAGATCCAGTGACACCGGCACTTTAACCCTTTGGCAAGAATGGTGGTGGTGGAATTGCAGACATTATTAGTCCGCTTTTAGTCAGTTTGGTTGTTATGTAACTTTGTCAATTCTCATTCATCCACTTCGTCCAATCTACCTAGTGACCAGAATCTCGTCGTAAGATCTTGGAAGATTGCTGAAAGTCTGTACTGTCAGCTAACTGATTAGACTAGATTAGACTGTAGATTCAATAAATTGTGAGCTTCAATATTCATTACTAAAAAAGAATTATTGTAACCTGTCCGCATTCAAACTAATAAACTGTAGTAAAGCGTAGAAGCACAACGGTAGCGTAAACTTCTGATGAGGCATCAAAGCAGTTTGTGAAGAATTTCTTCGGACTTGGTGGTAGCAATGTCCAGTCCACCCAACCAGTAAAAGCAAAACACAACTACAAAATGTCTGTTGCAAGTAAACCAAGGTTATATAGCAGCATTATTCGCCTCATCGGTCAACTCATACTCATCCGCCACGACGACATTGACAATTTCAGGTATTCTCCCCTTCAAGTAAGCACCGACTCGCGCCAACACGGTGGGACGCTGATGCCAAAAGCGTCCCTTCAAATGCAAAACCACGGTGGGTCCATCGAGCTCGACGAAATCGACGCCTCCCGTGATGCCCACTCCTCGATTTTCCAGCTGATACCCGAACATGGTCCTTAGTATTCGCAGTGCCCAATTATTTTGTGGAGCACAGAAATGACACGAGGAATAACGAGAGATGAAATGAGTCAACGACGCTGTGCTGGCACGATGAAAAGCGTTGAGTTTCGTTGGATCTTACCCGATTTCTTCCCTGCATGCGGCGAGAACACCCTGGACTGTTTCTTCGCTCAATTCCAACTGCGATCCTACGAGGACGAAACAATTTCAACTCGCGTGCAACATCGCTTCGACAATGAATGTTTTTTCGCGCAACGTCTCACCTTGCGGCACTCGAACGATCGGTCCGTCGTAATCCACCTGTCGAATTCGAATGCATCGGAACAAAACTTTTTGAGACGGTCCACGAAACAACACGGCTCGCCGAGGCACGGCGTGTAAAAACTCACCTCGGGAGGGTCCAACGCCATTCCCGCCGCCGCTTTGACCGAGGGATCGTCGTTTTCGTCGGCCGCCGTGAATCCTTCGTCGACTCTTCTCTCGAGCAATTCGTCGTCGTCGTCGTAGGCGAAGTTCTCCCAGGACGACGACGACATGACGGTGGGAAGGCGTGGAAAAGTCGTTGGGAGGATTTGTAGTGAAGACGAAGTTGATGTTGTGAGGAAGGCCGATGACGGCAGCAGCATCGCGGCCAGAAGGGATGCTCGTACCATTGGAACCATGGTGGAAAAAAATTATATTTGTATGGAGAAAGGTACGAAAATGATAGGAAACTTGTGGCAGTGCGTACGATACCATAGTAGGTAGACCAAGAAGCGGGAAATCGAGAGTTTTACAATTCTAAATAACAGTACAATACCACCCGCATGATACACCGCGGACCAAACCGAGCCTACGCCGAGCCACACCCTCCTCGGAATGATCAACAACCTCCTGAAAGTGGTGGGCGTCCCGGATCAGGACCCCTCCGTTCCCTCCCGCCGCCACCGTCATCAAGCCTCCGCCGCCAATGCCAAGACGACAGCGGCGGCCGCGGCCATGAACGAAATGGCCAACACCATCGTGGGAGGATGGCTTCATTTCCAAGAAGGGAAATTCGGAAGGTCTTCCGCCGTGGGAAGTTGCGGCGGGAGGAATTATTACAGTGGAGACGAGGGGAGGATGGTGAGTTCTCGCGTCAACAATGCGGAGAAACATTGGGTCGTGTGGTTTTTGTCTCTCCATTTCCTCGCGAACTAACAGAACAATATTCTAATGTTGTTCCCTCCGATTCTCTCGCCATCGCGCAGCACGCACACTCCAAAACGTCCAAATACACCGTCATCGACGCCGCATCGTCCGACCAAACGCAACAACTCTACCAAGGACGAAAAATCGTACCCGACATTTCTCATTTGTATCAAGTCGTCGACGACAAACAAGCCTTCCTCTACTGCGATCGACTCTTGTCCAACGCCGTGGAATTGGACGACAGAAAAGAAGAGGAGGCGGTGGATCGAATGCTTTCCCAATTTCCCGTGAGTCGCCTTTGCTTGTTGCCGGATCCCCGATCGCGACGCCGCTCATTTTCGACTCACGCGATCATGACGTCATCGTCCAGGAGTTTGGAACCAATCGACCGACGCCCTTCACCGTGCTCGACCGAGACGACGAATCGATCGAGAACAAAAAAGATGCCAAATCCGAAAAACGTTCCGGAGAAAACGCCACCCAACACGACGACGACGGCGCCGTCGACAAGGAACCGCCGGCGAAACACGATGGACTCCTTTCGCCCCGCATCTTCTCCGACGACGCCACGGAAATCATTGGCAGATTCTTCTTCGGCATGCCTCCTTCCGCTGCGAACCCGAAACCCATTGTCTCCTCGGAAAGTTTTGGGTCGGCCTCTTCGGCGGGAGGCAGAGGACGGATCGGCGAGGGCAAAGCCGCGACGAAGGAGGACAATCTCTTCCTCGAGGAGGAGCGAATCGTAGACGATGCCGACGGAGAGGAGAACGACCGTCTCGCGGGGTGGGATCGGGAGGAGATCGATTTGTGGAGGACGAGTCGTGGCGGTGAGGCCTCGCTTTCTCGAATGGAAGAAAAGGCAGAGTCGGCCGCGGAGGAGAAGAGGGACGAAATGGAGAATTGGGTCAGTCAGCGTAGAAGACTGTTGGAGCTGCGGCGGAAACGATGGAATTGGGATGAATTGGGACCGGACGTATCGTTGCTGAAGAGAGCGGACGGGGATTCTTGCGCAGGGCATCCGTCGGACGCGAGTTACGACGACGCGGAACCCTTGGAAGCGCGACGAATTGGTTTGTCTGACTCCAGAGAACTTTCTCCGGCGATGCATCCGATTCCACCGCGGGGTCTTCATCGTGAGGGACAGATGGGTGACAATGCAGCCACGACCGCCGAAAAAGCCGGAAAACGGAAGGGAGGCGGAGCCGTTATCGTGGATGATGGCAAGCAGCATTGGATGCCAGATAGTCTGTGTAAGCAGTGTTATTCGTGTGAGGCGCCGTTTACTATGTTGCGTCGGAAGCATCACTGTCGTCTTTGTGGGATGATTTTCTGGTGAGAAGTTTACTCCATGACGGCAGGAGGACAGATACTTTTCATTCACTAACCAAACATGTTGTTACAAACACTTCACCCAAAGCGCTGGATGCTCTGCATACTTTGTTCAAATTTCACCGACTCTTTCCGACGAAGCTGCATCGAGCGAAAGCAAAGGTGCATACGGCACAATGCGAACGTGTAAGATGTGTCACGATCACTTGGCAGAACGAGGATTAGGTGTCATGATGCGTGTCGCCGATATGCAATCGAAAACAAAAAAGACGGAAAATGGTCAATCTGGTGCCAAAAAGAAGTCACCGCGAGTGCCTGGCGCAGAAGGCGAAGCAGAAAAGAACACCAATACAACTGTCGTGCCTCCACCGAAGAAACCTCAAATGACCGCTCGTGACATTCTCCTGCCACTCGCCGCTTCGGCACCGACGCCATCCGATGACGATGCCAAGCAGACTTCAAGTGAAGCATTGACAGAACAGTTCGCTGGACTCCAAAATGCTGGGGATGCGCTGGGAGGGTTCCAAGCTCTGAGCATGACAAAACAGAGACTCAACGAGGAACGCATGAAACGAGAAGAAATAGAACGATCGGAGGCGGCGGCAGAAGAAGATGCAGCGGCCGTAGATGGGGAGGAGGAATCACGAGAAACATCGGGGTCGCGACTGAAGTCACGCCTGAGCTCTGTCCGTCATTTGAGATGGAAAAGCTCGTTAGATGTCGAGCCGGAAGGAACGGACAAGATGGCGACAGTCAAATCAAATTCCAATGCAGTCGAAATAAGCGTCGATCGAGTAGATCAACATTTTTCTGATTCTGTGACGGAATTCGCCAGGGCGACAGTGTCTTCTGAAAGTTGTGGGGTAGATGATGCGGTATCTCATCAGGGCCAAAGCAAAGATGCAGTCCAATCAGCGAAGAATCACCTAGGCATGGTGGCAGCAGAATACCTGGAGAAATTGTGTCGAGAATTGTTGCAAACTGACGCTCCTTGTCTTCTTGAAGAAATCAAGGCGGCAACAGTGGGATCTCCTGTGGACGAATCGTCTTATACCGACAAGTGGGTTGATACTTTGATGACGATTGCAACTCGTTGCTGTTCGACGGTCGAACCTGATGTGAAAAATGGGGACTACCTGGACATTCGCCCATACTGTAAAGTTAAAGTCATGTCTGGTGGGTCGTTGGATGACTATGCTTACATGTCTGGAATAGCTTTTCACAATAATGTGACTGATAAGAAGATGTCCAAAGTCATCAACAACGCCAAAATGATGTTGCTGAGCGGAGGGATCGAGTTTACCAGAACAGAGAATCGAGTGTCATTGGATGCTTTACTGGAACAAGAAGAACGTTACATGGAAATTCTTGTCACGAAAATCTTTAAGTTGAAGCCTAATGTGCTACTCGTTGGTCGGTCGGTTTCACGGAAAGCACAAGAACTTCTGCTTCGTGCCAACATTGCTCTCATTCAATACGTTAAACCAACACTCATGACACGTATATCCAGGCAAACTGGCGCAACAGTGTTGTCGTCGATTGACCATGTCACGAACGGTACTACCATCTTAGGGTATTGCAGGAGGTTTCGCCTTATTACAGTTCGGGATAACGATATGTGAGTGATTAGACGTCTATGGTTTTCGTCAAGATTGGACGGTGTCTTATGCCCCTTTTTTACTCGAATTAGATGGACTGACAAAGACGAAGCATCACTAGATCCTGCCGTCGAAGATGGCGAGTCCAATAGGACAGATTCAGAGGGAAACGTGTCATCCGACCAGGCGGTGTCTCGTTCAGAGAAAAAGTGTGTATCTTCCTTACTTCTGCGAAATCTACCGAATCACGAGAGGCAAGCCGTCCTGGCAGCAAAGCGACTTGGTGAGGAAGTCATTGACGGCAATGATGCGGTCCGCTCTGGGCTAGCAAAAAGAGGCGTCGTAAAAACATACGTGATGATCGAGGGTTGCCCGAAGGAGCTTGGATGCACCGTTATTTTACGTGGTGCGTCTCGTCCTGCATTGAAGCAAGTGAAGAAAGTCCTTCGCTTCATGATTAACGCTGTAAGTAGGGTCCGCCCAAATGATTGGCATTGTTATTTCCTCCATGGTGGCTGTCGCCGAAGCTCAGTTTTCATAACTTCTCAATCTTTGACCGTTTAGGCGTATAATATGAAACTCGAGACGAGTTATATTATTGAAAGAAGCGGCCGACTTCCACCATCGTATAAAATCCCCGTCACACCTTGCAGTAGCTCTTCTTTGTGCATTGATTTTGGTCAACCTCCAAACAATAGAAAAGTTAGGCCATGGAATGGTAGTCAAAAAGATGACGGCAGGTCAAGTTCCATTTCGGGCAAAATTACTCCTCTTGACCACCAAGCCATTCTCATTACAAGCGTCTGGATGACAGACAAAACTCAGTGGTACGTGACAAATTAATACAACTTAGCTATTTTCACGTGTCGCAGATACAACTAACAAGCTCGCATTTAACAGCTGTCCTGCAGAAGTGAAAGGGATATGTTACTATTCTATGCAGGACGTATCGCTTGGCCAATTCCTTCGAGATAGGTAAGGCAGAGTTTGCTACAGACTTTATTCTTTTTGACGAATCCAGGTCGAAGCACTCCTGAACATTTTCTGAAACACCTATGATTACTTTTTTAGTTGTTTCAATCTTGCCCTCAAATGCCAAAATCCAAGCTGTAAAAAGTCTGTTATTGATCACAGTTTATCTTTTATTCACAACGACGGCATGATCAATATCACAGTTGAGAGTATGGACAACCCGATCCCTACTTCCAGCCTCAAGAAACAACGCGATGAACACGATGCAGCATCCAACACTAAACAAGAAAAGTCATCAGAGGACAAAGATGTGGATGGCCCTATAGCAACGTGGACATTCTGTACAAAGTGTGAGATTGTTGTCACACCTCTTCAGTTCATAAGCAAACAAACATGGCAATGGAGTTTCGGAAAGTTCCTCGAGGTATATTTCTACAATCGTGATGCGATTATGAATGCTCCAGGACATCGTTGCTCTTGTCAAATGCAGACGAAATCAGTACTTTACTTTGGGTGCGGAAACTTAGCAGCTCGTTTCACCTACGAGAAAATTTCTCCATATTCCGTGTTTTGCCGCCGACACCTCCCATTTGACGAATCATTCCATCGCGCACACTCACTTCAAGATTTGGAGAGAATATCCGTGACTTCTTCTTCTCTCTTTGCTAAGTTCGACAGGCAGATCGAAGTGATATCCAGAGAGACTAGAGAGTTGTTCGATTCCGCAATCAACAAACCAGAACATCTGCAGGCTGTCCTCTCGGAACTCAATTTAATTAGTGCGGAAGTAGATAATGCATCCAAAGTCTTGCATGAGAGAATATCCACTGTAGCAACAAAGTACTCAAAAGCGGATTCAACTAAGTTTAACGATGAAGCACTTTTCAACTTTCCCTGGTACTCAAGAAGATACATCTTCATGTTGTCGGCAGCATGGAATGAACGACTTAGTGCTGCAGGCCAGGCTGTCTCGGCCATGAAGAAGGTGCAATATGCAGGATTGTCGGGACGAGGAGACTCTGCTGTCGTCCCTGCCATTGTTGTTGGAGATGCAAGCAACGATGATGTAATTGATGGTATGAGACGGATACGACAGCTCCAAGAGTCTTACGCTCGCAACTACAACGTACGAAACATGACGATGTCGCGGAACCCGAAAGATGAAATGGGGTTGTTTGAGGGCAACATCCTTCCCGATGGACGAATCGCTTCTATGGAACATGATGATGACGACGAGTTTCTTAGTGATCAAGAGATTGATTTTGATGAAGACGATATTGATGCTGATGTGCTTGCGTCTCGAAATAGAGTCTACAGTCCACAGGCTTCATCAACGAAGCGATCTTCACAACCGAGGAAAACACTGGGGACAAAGAGAGATGAAACTGATGAGGTCGATCTCCAGCAATCTTCGCCAATGGTTGCAGACCCACTGTCACTGCCACTTGGAAATTATGATAGTATAAGCCAAATGGAAAGTCAAGGTAAAATCAAAGCAGTGACCGCAGGTGGTGCCATGAAGTCTGCTATAACTCGCTTTTTCAATCGAGGAGGAAACAAGGAAGATCCTTACCTCGTTGATCTAGGGATGTTTGGGAAAGGACGTCCGCGGCTGCAACCGGGGATCAATGGTATGGTGATTCCCGTGTTTGATGACCAGCCCAGCACTATAATTGCACACTCCTTGGCATCATCTGACTATGACAATCAGTTCAAGCAATTTTTGAATGCCACAACTCAACCAGATTCCAGGTCATCAAAGAACGATTCGTCACGAAAGGACATTGAACGAAGAATGTTAGGGAGAAATAAGTCTCACATCAAACATACTTTTAGAGATTTTGACGAAAAGGGTCAACAGCTCTGTAAGTTTGTCTGCACTACATTCTGGTCTGTTCAGTTCAATGCGGTTCGTCAAGCCTTTATGAACCCGAATACTTCAGTAAGTGGTAGAGATTCTTCTGTGCACGACGGCGCAGCAAGCTCATTGTCAGGGAGTAAACTTGATATTGAGAGGAGCTACATTCGTAGCTTGGCAACATCATTTGCCTGGGCGGCAAGCGGCGGTAAATCCGGGGCTGCCTTTTCGCGCACTACTGATGATAGATTTGTCATAAAATGCATATCAAGAACTGAACTTCAAATGTTTCTTGACTGCGCACCAGCGTATTTTGAGGTGAGAGCAGTCTTGCTACATGACTAGCAGTAAATGTGCGATCTAAATCCCCTTCCCCTCAGTATTTGAGCAAAGCTTTCTTCCACGGCCTTCCGACGGTTCTCTGCAAAATCGTCGGTGTCTACCAAATAGGATATCACAATCGAGTAACTGGCAAAAGGACAATGGAACAAGTCGCCGTGATGCAAAATATCTTTTTCGGGAGAAACATTGCCCGCATTTTTGACTTGAAGGGGTCTTTGAGGGGCCGATTTACGCGTCAAGGCATCCTGGATAAAGAAAAAGAAAGCAGCAAAAGCAAGCATGGTCGGAGAGTGAAACCCAAGTCTCCTCAACGTACACGTAGTGAATCATCTGGGTCGTCTGATGATTCTGAATCCCATTCATCTGACGACGAAAGTGAATCCAGCGCAGTGGATTCAACAACCGGTGGATCAGATGAAGAAAGCGTGAAGAATCAACAAAACACTGCACCAAAAGTGTCAGTTGACATTGAAAAACCCGAAAAAGAAGTATCAATCCCAACACTACTCGATGGAGATTTTCTTGAATTTACCAGTGGCAGGCCCTTGCCCTTGACTGACAGGGCAAAAGCTGTGTTTCACATGAGCATACTCAATGACACTCTCTTCTTGTCCATCATCAATGTTTTGGATTACAGCATTTTGGTCGGCATTGACGAGGAAAAGCTGGAGTTAGTTGTTGGTATTATTGATTACATGCGCCAATATGATATTCTGAAGCAGATGGAGCGAGTGGGTAAGTCTCTCCCTATGGTTGTTGGGTCAGAGGCACCTACCATCATTCAACCTCCACTGTATAAGGCAAGGTTTACAAATGCGATGGAAAGATACTTTATGACAGTGCCAAGCAAGTGGACATCGATATAGTCAGGGGTTGGGTCTATATGCTTGACCAAAAGCTTGGTAAAATGATATTCCTTAGCATTTGTAATTAAGTAAAATAAAAAAGCAAAAGATTGAAAATTTTTGGGTCAAGAAATTGCACGTTGCATTTTGGTCTTGTTTGGCATTGGTCAGCATCAATATTCAACAATCTCTTCGAGTTTTGGCCAATTGATTGTTCTAATTCTTGCATAATGAATCACAGAAATACAATTCCTTAGAGATTGTACTTTTGTTTCAAATATTTCACATCATATCAATTCATTAGCAATTGTATTAAAGGAATTTCTCATTGCATTACATTTCCTCGGCATTTTTGTACAGTATGGTACCAATGTACAAACATTTACGATATCCTAGATGTTGTCATCTAATTGACATAACAATCTCCAAGGAATAGAAATTTTCTTCCATTTCAGTCAACAATTACATTTTCTAGGAATAGTTATTGTAATCTATTCCCATTGAAACTACAATTCAACGGAAATTGTAGTTATGAAAGATATCAACTCATAGCGTTTTTCTAGGAATTGCATCGTTGACCAAATGTTGAGGTACTAGATTCCCTAGCAATCATAACTACTGTTGAATCTTGATCAACAAAAACATTTCTTTAAGAATTATAATTGTTGTTTATCCTACAGAACAAATTCAATGCCAGAAAACTCTCACCAAAATAAGATTAAACCGAGAATGGAATTAGTAAATAAAATAATTCTTTTCAAATAATCTGTGTATGATTCCAATGTCAGGAGTTTCTTACCTCTAATATGGATTATGGCCATTCTCAAGGAATCACTCTATGCCTCTTGGGAACAAAAATTATTTTCTTCTCTAAAAATGTCAATCTTTTTGCTATTATTTTAACAAATGCTTAGGAATATCATTTTACCAAGATTTTGGCTCAACACATGTATGCAGACTGATTGAAAAACTATAATTTTTGTATAAATAAATTCTGCCATGAATAATAACACCTGATTTGTAGGTGCCAGTTCAACACCCATCTTTCGATAGATTCAGTTGCTTGCAACAAAACTGATTGCAGTAGCCGATTGTTTGTTCATAAGGGACAACACCACATTATAAAGATTGCCCTCTTCTGGTATCCCATATCTTGGTTCGCCATACCAGTGCAGAAAGAATGTTATGTTGATTACATAACTGAATGTTTATGGTAAAATGTTGAATATTATACTGCTAGGTGCACCAAGAAGATTTGAGGTCAAAACAAGGAGCTCAGACTTATGTGAAGAGTCTGGCAATTGTTTCACAGTTGAACTTTAATTTAAAGTGGTCTGTCAATCCTGTTGTTCTTCAAGCACAGCAGACCAAGATAGTACTGCCTAAGAAAAAGATATTGCAGTTGTGATTATTTGTTTGGGGCCTTGGTCATATGCTGATGCTCAAGCATCAATGTCTCATCTATTCATCCAATATGGCCTTGAGAAGAAGTTTTGGGTAAATATTATTCTTGTGCTCAAATGGTCATGTGTTACTAAATAGTAACAAGGACAACAGCCTATATAAAAATTGTTTAATGGCATGGGCAGTAATAAAATGAAGAAAACAATTGTTAAATGTCTTTTTTAACAGATGTTTGAACTCAATCAATCCTCATTTTAAAATATGTCTGTACATTGTTTCTGTTTTTGAATGTGTCCCTCAAATTTAAAATGTTTGCAATCACCTTGGTTGTCAACAGTTTTTAATTTTATTTGGAATAATGTTTGCATTTGTTTAATGATACTTTGAGAAACTCAATATCTAGTATTAACTTCTATTTCTTATTCAAACACAAATAAACTTTAAATTTGGTTTTTGCATGCTCACCAAAACTGCTGGCATTGTGAAGAATACTGTAAATAAGGTCTTACCTACCTACTGTAGACAGACTGTACCTAAATGTTTACATGTACCACATGCTACTAACCACACCCAGGCAGCTTCAGCCTAGTCTAGAAAGATATAGATCATTCCCTAACAAGAGTGACACTGGACCTCAACCCCATGTCACAAGGACACTTACATTGGTCACACACTGATATTGCATATCAGAAACGTGAGCCAATATTCACAACTAGCTCATTAATTTATTAAGGTAATCATTTACTACAAATTAATCAGTTACAAAGCCAGTACAGCTGTGTGTCTATTGACAGAACTTAATAAACACAACCCAAAGCAACCAACCTACTGTGTTGCCACCCAATATCTACTTTTCACAACCAGTCAAACATGTCTACTGTCCACAAGGCAGAAGATGTTGCTTCCATCAAAGCCACCATCAAACTGAACTTATTGACAAAATGGAGGGTGAACTCAATTGCTTCACCCTCATCACTTTTCTAAACCAAATCTGCAATGGAGCAAAACAGGTTGAATGCAAGTACTCCAAGTATGGGATGAAATGACTGTGCCTCCCTAAACAAATCTACCGCAACCTAACTAGCAAACAGATCATCGCACTTCTCCAACTGCCTGGTGTACCACTTTTCAATGAACAAGGAAGTGCTGCATAGGATGCACATATCAATATCACCTGGTAAAAAAACAAAGAACTGTCAGACCAACATAAAAACACTGACAAAGAATTTATTGCCCACAAATTTCCAGCAAAGCACTAACCATTATGTTTGTGGGTGTCACCGACCACACATTCCTCCACTTCTTTGATAATATCTTAACCAAATGAACCAGCCCACACCTCATGACTTCACCGACAACAAAAAATACAGGTAAATCATGTGGGACCCCAATAAATGGGATATCACTGGCATGATCTGCCAGATCAATTACTTCTCCATCCTTGCTTACTACATCAGCCATCCCAAAGACCACCGGGACCTTGTCACCATTGTAAAAAAGCTCTTTCTTGACTCTGGTCTCTTTGCCCAGCAATATGGTCTCTGGTCTCTGGATGCGTAAAACACCTGCAGAAAGAATTTGTGCAAACTTCAAAATGTTCTGGTCAGAGGAATAAGATCTCTGGAAAGTCACAACCAGAGCAGCACCACAAGCTGGATATGCCGGCAACACCAAGCAGAACACTACAACATTCGTATATACAAAGACATTCAACAAAACTACTACAACAGTCTGCATCACATCAGGGAAGCAAACAGGAACAATGCCACCACGTTCAACACCTTGACAGCCACAAATGCATACATGGCGAACAGCATGATGACAGCATTTGATAGTATGAAAAAAAACTTGAACAACTTGCACGTGCCATGAACTGACCGCCACCATCACCCGTATATCATCAGGCTCCTCTACAATATGCTACCTATCAGACACCCAAACCTCTTCCCATCAATCTTGCACAACCAACTATTTTCTATCATGGAGGTCAGCAAAGAGGACAGACTTGACAGGGAAGAGGATACGGATAAGGACGGGGGGATATCAAAGTGGCCATGGTGGCCAAGGTAACTGTCCACCACCACAATATCAAGGCCCACCTCAATACAATCATCCAGCAAACCAAAGACACCAGCAGTTCACACAAGGACAACAACAGGGATAGTATGCCCAAACGTGTGCACACAACCCAGTCAAGTACCACAAAAACATGAACTATTGTTGGACTTATGGTTTTGACATCCCAGATTGGCATACAAGCGTGACAACTCCAGAGCATGTCATGTTTTTTATGCCACACAAGACAACCCCTGCAATGGCTGCATGAAAGGAGACCACAAAACTCAGATGTGATGAGGAAGGGCAGATTATAATGCAGTAAAAATTAAAACATTATTTTACTTACAAGTACCTACCATGCCTCTGAACCCCACCCAAACTACTTCCTTTGCCAATACTGTTTCCAAATCCATCACCTCCAACTATTATGCCTTCTTAGACTCAGGCACATCAGTCAATTATGTGACAGATAATGTACCATCCATTATCAAAACAACAGAGCACCAGCAGAGCTGATTCATTATCTCAAATGGATTCATGTTGCATACCTTGTGTGCAAGCACACTTCCACTCAAGAATCTTCTAGACCTTGCAAAGTAGGCATATGTCATTCCAGGCACAAAGAAAAATTCATTAATTTCAGTTGTGAAATTGTGCAAGGCAGGATGCAAAGTGTTATTCAGTGGAGAAGACTGTGTTGTCCTCTACAAAGGCAGCAGAGTCATGTTGGGACTAAGAATGAAAGGAATGGACTATGGTAAGTCCCACTCACAGAAAAGCAACAGAAAAACAATTAAAAATGAGTAAATGGGGGCAGTTTTATGGAGCCCAGTGACTTTGTATTACAAAACCACCAAAGCTAGTGATTACATATTACAAAACAGAAAAACATGCATACATGAATACATCATAAAGGGTATCCTAAATTGCCTCCAATGCAAATGGATAACTTTAAAAGTAAGA
>JALLPC010000422.1:0-13409 GCA_036940045.1 Stephanocyclus meneghinianus | reverse complement strand
TAATCAGTTTCGTGTATTTAATAAAAATCGAATTAGTTTAAAGCTAAAAACTTTACTGTCATCAATCGCCGTTTTTCACGGCATCAATGTGATTTTCATAGTGTCGATGCAGTGTTTTTGACGCTATTCCGGTTATCTATCCCCGGAATAGTGTTTTTTTTTCGACATCAAAAAATCATGCCGCTATTCCTGTTATGATAACTGGAATAAATCGAACGTCATCTATTCCAGTTATCAATTCGGTGATAAGACTGAAACGTCATATGAGTCGTAATTTTCTTGTGACGTCACCTATTCCTAGGTATTAAGAGATGAAAAATGAAGAATAACTGGAATAACGCGTTTTTATTCCAGTTATCTGCGTATTAAGAGATGCCCTAATATGTGTAATAATATATGGTATGGTACACAACAGATTATTATTATTGTCTTATATTTCCTGTAAGATAGCTTGGGAATTCAGAATTCAGAATTCAGAGCTGAAGGAACCGGGAATACGAAATCTTGTGGCTCATCTTTATGTCTGTTATGTTTTATTTTATATATTTATGACCTCGTTTTTATGCTTCCATCGTGAAGTGTCAAAGATACATCAACACAACGTCGTGACATGAACATAACTACACTCAAATCATCCCCTTCAAATTCGAATTGGTTGAAATCTTCTTACCTCAACCTGAAGTCCATAACACGCCATACAATACCAAACTTGCGGTACCTAAACGAACTCAATTTGCTTGATATTTAAGCAGTTCCGCCATCCCATCATCCATCATGGTATCTATTTATGCGTATGCCCTCCTCACTTTAACGACGGCGACAGCCCTCTTGCCGACAAGATCGTGCGCGTTCAATCTCAAGGCCGAACTACGACATGGGCGCGCAACAAGCGCTTTATTGCGAATGTCCGAGAGCCCACCAAAGGATAAAACATGTGATTTCCGCGCCACTAGTTATGACGAATTTGCGACCGATCTACGAAAATCGAGCACAATGGCTTCCATAGTTCTCGCGGCTTTCGCATTTTCCGCCGCACCACATGCAGCCTACGCAGGTGACATTTCTAAGGGGAATGAGATTTTCACTGCCAATTGTGTTGGTTGCCATCGTGGTGGCCAGAATTTCGTCAGCGAGCAGAAGACTTTGCAAAAAGACGCTCTTGAGAAATTTGTTGGCCTTGACGAAGAAAAGGTAGACAAGTTTTTCAAGGGCAGCTTTGTTCACAAAGTTGTTGGTGGTAAATTGACCGAAGAAGACATTTCGAATGTTGCGTCCTACGTCGTTGATCAAGCCAAGGGCGACAAATGGTAAAGGGAAATTTGTTAAAGTTACAGAACAATTGAAGGATGCCAAAGCTTACTTGCAATAAGTAACGGGGCACAGTGATGACTAGTGAATTATTCAACAGTACAACTTTTACTTTTATTTAGTTCCTGAAGTGAAAGTTGACTCATCCCGTAGTATCAGACATTGATGGTCTTTTCCATCAATGCAGTCCTTTTTCCCTGTCTTTTAAAGTTCTCGATCTCCTTTACCACAAATTCTTTGAATACATCATCTTCATCCTTCAGAGTTTGTAGAGCCTGGGTATATCGACAAAATCCCATTAGTTGAGGCATGCTCCTATCTGAATTTAAGTCAAAGATAGTATTCGTACCTTCTTTTCTTGTTTCAATGCTGCCAATCGCTCCTCTTCTCTCCGTTTGTTTTTCTCTTGACATTGCTGCTGCTGCGCTAAGCGTATCTCAACATTTTGCTGCCTCTTTGCGAGCTCTTTTTTTCGCTCCAACTCCTGACGATCAAGTGTAACTTTCTTCAATTGGTCAGCATATAGCTTGGAAAGTTCTTTGTCGGCTTCTGCTTGATCTTTCTTCTTTCTAATTTGCTGCTTTCGGCATTCGTCAATCCTGATCTTATCCAGTTCTTGCTTCTGGCGTACTGCCTTTGCCTTTTCGATTTCCTTTTGGTAACGAATTTTCTGATCTCGTTCAAATATTTCGAACTCTCTCATAGCTCTTTTTTTCAATTCCTCAGATGCGCTGCCAGACAAGATCTTTCTCGCGGCTTGCTTCTCTTCAAAGTGTTTTTGTTCCAATTCAATTCTCGCTGCATTGATTCGATTTTGACGACGAACTTCTTCTTTGCACTTTTTTGACAGCTCTTGTTGTTCTGTCTGCAACTGCTCTCGGCGCGTCTTGAGCAAGATCTCATCACATTTCATCTCCTCTCTTACCTTATTTCTACGTTCATTCTTCAACTGCGCCTCGATCTTTTCTGCTCTAGCCTCATCAATAGCTATTTTTCGAATAAGCGCTTCCTCCTCAGCATGCTTGCGTTGAGTTTGCAATCGTATTAGCTCTTCACGTTCATCTCGTTGCCGCTGCATATCCTCGGAAAGTTCTTTTGTCTTACGAGCTTCGATTCTTGCATTGTCCAATATCTTTTTCTCGGCTTCTTGGACATTCGCAATGACAGCGAGATGCCATTGCTTTTCAGCTTCAGCGTCCCTCATTTGCCGTTGCTGTTTCTCCCTGATCTGAGCATCTCTTGTATCGAAAGTGTCATCTAGCAGTTGTTGACTTCTAAATTGACGTAGTTTTTCTGTTTGTTCTCGAAGCAGTCGATCTGCATGAGCGAGAGTTTCGCGTCTTTGCTTTTCGCGAAGCGCTGCTTCTTCGACGTCTTGAAGTTTTCTCTTTTCTTCATCTTGACGCTCTTTTTCAGCTTTCCATTCTATTTTTGCCTTCCTGGTAGCGGCTAAGGTATCTTTCCAACCTGCCACTCTTAAGTCACTGATTTGTTTCAACTGTTCTCTTCTATGAGCATCGCAAGATTCTGTGCTTTGGTTCCCTTCAACGGATGATTTGATTCTGTCGAGGTCTCTTCGTGATATCGTTGCCATGGTACCACTCACGACCACCTTGAATGAAGTGTCAACTTCACCAATCTAAAAGTTTTTACTTGATTTCAGTGATTTTATGAGTACATGTACATACAATTTTATTTTTCAGATTTTTTAAATCTATCAAATGAAATCTGTTGCAAAGGCTTATCAGCAGGATATTGCTCGCACACGTTTGCGCAAATGATTGTAGGCATTGCCGAGTTGCTCTCAGCGAAATCAGAGTCTGGCAAACTGTGGATTATCGATCTCGTTGGAATGACTACAGCATCATAGAAACGTAGTTGCTTCGCGATTGTATCAGTTATTCCATTTTCGCGCATTACATTGTTCGAAAGAACGATCCAAGAGAAACACGGGAGGTTTAGTTTGATGCCATCTCCTATGGAATTATTAAATGATTTGTTTTTTTCAAAGCGATGAATATATGCCACGTGAATTGATTTGTCATCTCCAAACGCACACTCGATCCCAAGATGCGATATAGTCACATCCAGTTGTGACATTGACGTGTGCTTGGAGTCCACATGATCATTTTCGCCACGACGTCTCTTTCTTGCCATCACGGCGCCAGTCCAAGACGAGAAGACATTAGAATATTGTCCACTACGCAGCCTCATCGCAATTCTTTGTTCGTTGTTGCGAAGAGAACGTAATCTTTGAATGAGGTAACCCGATTTGGCATTAGATGAACGAGATGCTATCGATGGCGTAAAATCCTTCAAGTTCGACTTTAGAAACGATTCAAACAAAGATCCGCCACGAGGTATGTATTCGTCTTCGTGCGGAAAATCATGACTTCTCCCATCCTTTACGGGATCCTTACTTCTTTTACGAGGAAGAAAACTGGGTGTGCAATCCAACTGTCTTACGTCGGAGACGAAAGGCGTTTCGCGTTCGAACGATTTGCGAAATGTGTGGCGCTGCATAAGCTTGGAAGATTTCTGAGGTGCAGATGATACCGAGAAAAGTTTCCTCTGGGGTAGAGATTGATGATGAGATGGCGTTTGGAAGGAGTTTTTCATCTTGACGCTTGATTGGAAAGTGAAACGCGGGGTTGATGTTTTCATGGTGGAATATTGTTTTGCCGATCTTTTGGGATCTGCAGTAGATTGAACATTGTTCTCTTCATGTTCTTCGTTTGATTCGTTGTCGTAGTGTTGACGCGCTGTCTCACAACTATTTTTTATCACAGAAGGACTAGATATGCCAATCAAGAGTGGGGTTGGTGTCTCGTCTTCTCCACCAGCAAAGCTTCGATGAAAAGAAGAGAGGCAATTGACAATGTCGCGCTGTGAAATAGATACGTCATCCTGTAATCGTCGACGATGTTCTACACCACCACAGTGTCTTATTTTGTTGCCATTCTTCTGTTTCGCCACTTGTTCCTGCCGATCCAACAATTTATCAATCGAATCAAATAGATTCTCTCCGTCCAACTCATTGACATCGGATTCAAAATCATCACATCCAGAATCCAAATTGGGAGAATCTGGCTCTTCTTCTGCACCAATTCGACGACGCCTGTATGCCGCGGTCAAGATTTCGTCACTTTGACCCCACTTTTGAAGTGATCCGCAATTTTCGCGAGCCGCCGTTTTCGAGTTGGACAACGGGGCTGCATTGGTGAAGCCACTGATTCCAGGACAAGTGCCGTCGAGAATGTGAAAATTGTTCGTTGGGCACGGACGGGGCATCTTTTATGATTGTTTTTGTCTCTTCGCGTTACGAAATCTTTCGAGATCCAAAGATCCCATGGTCAGCTTTAGGTCAGCGTCTGTCGTCTGTCAGCTGGTCGCTATTGTATCGTATACATTGTACCAATAGGTGCTTTTCTGTAGAAAATGAGGACTGTTTTTCAGGGGGTCCTGCAGGGTCCTCTAGGATGCTGCAAGGGTCCTTCTTTTGAGGCCTGGCTGAAGCTGGGGATGGGGTGTGAGAGAAATGAAAGATGGATGTAGGACGAAAAAATAACCATGCATCTTTACATAATAAATTTTAAAGAGGAATCTAAAATATGATAGATATCATAGGTAGGTGTTGATGAGAGATCAACAGGAGATCAACTAACCGAACAATAAAGAATCATGAACCATGGCGACTCGAGAAGACGTCCTTGCAACTGTATTGCACATCTTATCCTCATCGACCAAAGTCAGCCCTTTGACATCAAACGACGATGGCACAGTTTATGTCCATTTCTCGCCGCATTGTTCGAGATCGAGCAAAAACGAGGGCCATGATAACACAGATCACTTGCCGTGTCCCTCACATTTCAAAGACGACGACGACGTGCAAAGGAGCGCTATTTATCTAGAACAATTTCTGAAGCGAATCTTCGGCGCAGAAACAAACGCGTCTGTGGTTGACGCCGTCATGAGCGTCATGGTGGATTTTTCGCGAGAGAACGCAGTAGTAATCGGTGACTCTCTCAAGGCACACGACGACAACGTAATATGGAAGGCAGGTCTCAAACTGATTCATCACATCATCAGTGACGAAAAATACGGAACATTAGATGACGAACCGATTTCTCCGCATATTATATTGAGCACTGTTATGGATTCCTATTACTGTCTCGACACTGACCCGGAATTACAGCAAACGCACGACTATGAACAAGGCGGATCAAGCGACCAGCAGCCGAACGACGAAACACAGGCACAGCATCTTTCTACATCCCTTGCAATGTTCTATCTTAGATCGCTCATTGCTAGTGTTGCCATTGAAGAGGCAGCGAATCTCACCTTAAAATCGATTGCATCTTCATCAACGACAGCAATTCGCTGGCGGCGTCTCAAGAGTATGATTGATGATATCACATCCTTGTTCAAAAAGATCTTGTCTGACCAGCTGATAGCAGTATTGGCTCAAGAATCCGATCCAGTCAAAAAGGCGATTCAAACTATGCGTCTGATATCCATGGCCACCTCGGTTTATGTCCGTAACATCTTTCGGGCGTGTACAAATTTGATCGAGCTCTTGTTAAATAATGCCTGCAAGTCATCTTCAGACGTGCATTTCAAAAGACGCATATTAGAGACGAGCTACACTTGTATTGGTACATTGACGTCTCTTCTCGCACTGCAGGTCGTCTTTGTCGAAGAAGTAGAACTCTCTTACAGTGTCATGCATCCAGTTTTGCAATGCATTGACGATCAACACAATGACAATATTTTTCAATCCATGTTAGACGAGTATGATTCGAGCTCCAATTATGACCAGGCTAAAACGCAGAAATTCAATTTGTGGAATGAAATTGGGGTTAAAAAACGTGAGAGGGGTTTCGATTTGATTCAAGACTTGCTACTGTACCCATCGATCCGCTTGTCTTATAACATTCAAATAAGTGGACTTGCCGTTGACCGCAATGAAGATGGTGCCGATGACATTCCAGACGACGAAAATCGTCAAGAAACTTATGATTTGCTAGGTATTGCAACAATCGCATACTGCATGTCAACAGGGAAAGGGCACATGACGCTGCCTTGTCCATACAGCAAAGAGTATCGTTGGAACTTACTCTTCCCTCATATTCAAGCTCTTATTACTGGGCTGCAGTCTTCATCTACTTTTCAATCCATGAATAAGACTCAACTATCAATTCTGAATGACTTGAACGATACGAAAGCCATTGATATGGGACTTGAGATGCTTGAGAAACTGGTATCAACTGCGCCTACTATGATTGGTCCTTACTCCCAAACACGAAACACTCCAAAAGAGAAACGTGCGATAGTTTGTTTTGCCACGACTCTTGAAGCAACGATTGAATCGTTGCTACATTTAGTCTTGCGACTGTCGATAATTGAATCATCCATGCGAAATGGTTCAAACCTGGAAGCTCTCAAATATTCCTCTCAGCAAGTGATGGGAATGGCGCGAACGTTACTTGGTTTATACATGCCAGACATACGCATTCGCGCTCTGGCATCATTGTCACGAAAAATGAGATCGACTGATCAGAGCAAAGTCTTACTTCCACGAGTCTTGGATTGGATGCGCCCAACAATAATGCAAATGTGTGCGGACAGAGTGCCATCATCCGATGATGTTGCAATCATTCTGACTATCATTGATGCGCTATCGCCATTCTTGCAGGAAATTGAATTCGCAATCGACAGACCCAACTCTACGCTTCCAAGAAATCTCCCTGAATTTATGTCCCTGACAGAAGCAAACACAGCCTTTGTGTCAATTTATCGTGTCATTAGGCGGTGGGTGACCAAGGCACGAAGTATCGCAACTAACAAGTGTACAACATCAAATTCCAGAATAGATAAATTTTATCAAATTGACGACTGGGTATTGAAATCTACCACCATTTTGGAGAGTTTCTACAAATCCCTTTCTAATCTGTTAGAGTTTTGGTCCATTCAAAGCTCCCCGGAGGACACACCAAATGTTGACAAAATAGACCCACCATCAGGATGGCATAGACTGTTTTTATTATTATATTCGTTGAAAGAGTCGTTGGAGGAGATTTAAGACTACTTTCGCCTCACTGATTATTTTACATGAAATTTCATTGCGTTTAGCTTTTATCTAGGTTATGAATTCTCTTCTCCCATTTCAAGTGTCCAATCTTTAAATAAATCATACACTTTTCTTCTATCGATTTCTTGCTCCTCTCCGATCAGACCCAATCCAGAATCAGCCCAGTTTACAAAGTCCATCGCCAGGTCTGCCGCTACACCACCTTTGTCTTCCACTCGTAATTCTTCTCTCAACCACTTAACAACCTCCACCCTTTGATATGCCACCGCATGAGATAACGGTGTGTTCCCAGCAAAGTTCTCAACGGAGAAATCGACCTTTGCTATCTCTGCTAGATATTTACATACGGAGAGATTACCCCCCGATGCAGCCCAATGCGCTACGGAGCAACCGTTGCGATTGCAGGTTGAAGAATCGGCACGATTTCTTACGAGAAATTTGACAACATCGAGTGATTGAGACCATGCGGCCCACATAAGAATGGTGTTGCCGTCTTTTGTTTTTGCATTGATTAGTGTCTTTTCAGATATGAATGCACACGCATCAACTTTGCACAATGCCAAGAGATAGTTGCAAATGGATACATGACCACCAATACCTACGACAAATGGATAAATAAGATGTCAACATCAAGCGAATCGCTCTACTAGATGAATCAATTGTGATTCGCTCGAACAATTTCGATAGAAGGATTGCTTCTTACCAAACTCTTTTGGACCACTACCAGCAGCCGCCCAATGGAAGGGAGTTGCATCATCACGAGAAGCTTTCCATAAAAGCGCTGCATGAAACCCAGGATTGATCAAATGGCCACTGGCAGAATTGTGTGTATCATTTGTGCTCATTCTGTCCAATCCAAGTTGATTGCAACAGGTAACTAACTCGTTCAATGCCTGGAGGTTACCGGACCCTGCAGCCCAGTGAAACAACGAAGCGCCACGAACATCTTCCTCGTATGGATTAGCACCATGTTGAATCAAGTATCGAATGATCTGCGACGATGTAACATTCGCCGTCGTCATGAGCGAGGCAGCATCTATGCTTTTTCCATTGCTACGTGTACCATCGAGCTCATCGGGAAAAACGTAGGCCGTGTCATTACGAGCCGCCGACAGCATTCCTCTCTGAAAAAATTTGTCGAAAGCTACAATCTGTTCTGATGTAAATGGTAGGCAGCCATCGATGTTTGTTGATGTATACTTGCTCCTCCATGCATTGCACATTGCAGCGAATTGTTTCGGTTTTCGATGCATGAAAAGAAACTCTTCGAAGAAGGATGTAGTTTGACCGCCAACGGTATTCCAAAGGTCTCGTCCGTACGGCAGACCCGCATGGACGAGAAATGCGTGACGAGGAGCGATGGTCCTTTCGAATCGAGCCCCAAAGAAACCGGCGGGAAGAACAGCTCTCAATCGTGGATGCAAAACTCGTCTCGAACAAATGTCTCCATTATTTTCTGAGGGCAAATAAATTCCACCTTTCATGCAATCTTTCAAGAACCTCATTTTCGGTCGCAGATGGCGCTTGACATCCATTTCAAACAGCGGCGGGAAAGCTGCATGCATATGTTGGATGTCCTCCCAAGAGTACCCGCCGTACGTTGTAAGATAGTGTATGGCAGACAAGGCCGCCCTCTGATTTGTCGGTTGCGCTGCGGCAGTGGCGTTCGACGCTGCAAACAGCCGATCTGCATTCATGCAAAATTCGGCGTCGTTCGCCCAATCTAGATCATTCCAATCATTATCATCCCACCTCGGATCGGAATGCCGATATAGGTGTTGGAATGCATGGCTCAAGCGGCGTGCGGTGCGTGGCGCCTCGACGCGCTGTTCGTGCGGTCTTTTGTCGACGGGTTCGATAGCGGTGGTGTCGTCGATGGGAATGAGATCTCCGGTGAATGGCGATGCCGTGAACAACGGCAAGTCGCATCTGAATTTTGCACGTGTGGAGGTTTGACGCCGTTGCGGTAGAGAGACGTGGAGTCTATTGGTGAATGTACGAGTTGGCGGTGACGATCCAAATGGAGCAACGCTGAATGCTGTCAATGTCAACCGTAGAAGAGCCATTCGCACTGACGCGTGTGTTTCTACGATGATGAAATTACTTGAAGCAGCATGATGTGGGTGTGGTGGTCCCAATTGGCATTTGCCAGTGATGGGGTCCTAAGCCTGGTTTATGGGTTTCTCTTGATGGCACGTGATGGCGGGTGATGCTGGGTGATGGCTGGGGTAAGGCCGGGGTCCTAACGGGGTTCCGTCCTGTGCTAACGCGTCCGTAGATTGACGTGTGTTTTTCGTGTGTAGGCTTACTTGAAAACGCACGATATGGTACCATACCATACATAGAATCTGATTGTTACAATAACGAACTTTCATCATTGAAAAAGTGTTGTCAACCCACTTTTGGGAAGAGCGAGCCCACTTGATCCACGCCAGAAAGTGCCTTGTCGCGTCATCTTTGGAACTCTCTACCTACTATCCTCTACTATCGTGACAACACACAAGTTGTGATAATCGAGGATAATCCGTTGTGATGTGTAGGTCACGTCGTTGGTTCTCAATCACAGATCAAACTTCGGACTGCGAGGCATAACAGGAAACACTATTTATCCCAGCCATGAAATCGATATCAATTCTTCTTTTGATGCGCATGGGCGGCTGCTTACGAACGTCTGATGCATTCACGCCATCGCTCCCATCGTCCAACTCCTTCTGCGAAGCTGCCGATTATTCTCTTCGTCTGCAACGGAGAAGTGTGCGTGCAAAACGTCAAGAACTTCGCATTCAATCGCCATTGTTTCCATGGATGACACTTTGGCCGGCGTCGATTCCGCTGTTTGCGACACCAAACTCAAAGCAACTCGCACGTCAGTTATATCAAGAGAATTTAATGCCCCCGACAGAAGAGGATGTCATTGATTCTAACGATGATTCAAACCAACCGCACGACGTCGCACCGACAAACGTTCTTGGACGATACGATGAAAACCAAATGAGTCCATTAGAATCCGAATTTCGATCTCTCATGTCAACGTTTTTAACATATTCGGAGAGAGATAAACGATCTCTGACATCCACTTCGAATCGATACATCCATTACACAAAGCAACAGAATCTAGATCGCCATTCACTTTCAGAACCTTTGCAACATCATCCAATACAATCAGCTCACAAGCCGCAAAAAAGAACGAAAGAAGCGGGAATTCGGTACCGTGCTCTGTTTGACGGGGTTCAAAGGTAACAATATCGTTTTTGCAGCGATGCGGAGATTGAGCTTCCACGATGATAAATCTTCTGAAAAGAGCTCACAAGCATGGATTCTCTCTCACTCTTGCATTTTCGTCTCTCCCTTAATTTGACATACGCAACAGCGGCGCGCTGGAACCGGCAGTACTACGTTCCTTTTCCGTATTGTTTGAGGACTACTTGCCGATAAGACTGGCAGGCAGGCGCATGTATAAATATTTGGGAAACGTTATGGATGAGGTAAGACTACAAAGGCAAGGTGAAATCGCAAGGGCGAAAGAAATCTTCGTCAGAAGTGCTTTGTATTATGTTGATGGTGAAAATGGAGATATCGAACACGCTCACGACGTCTGGGACACCTTGATGGATGAGTCTATGATGACGGAAGATTCTCTCAATACAAATGACACAAAAGGACAACCCCAGGAAGTTGGCGTGCTCTCCCTGTCTCAGCTGATACATTTAGGAGTCGAGGATGTGTTGATAGATTTGAATCTGATGAAGGACCACACTGACTTCGTGACACAGTTTAAGTGTGCTGTGTTAGAAGAGGACGCATACATACGACACAGTCAGATGGACACAGAGAACTTAGAAATGACATTTGTGAGCTTCGTCAGAATGCTGTATGGGTCTTGGTCCTCCATCTATGCTGTAAATGAAACCAATACACGTGAAGTGTCTATGACAGATGTGCTCCAAAGGTTGGAACGGTTGGCTTTAGATCGTAGACATTGTAGAGAAGGCGGGAAGGACACATCAGCGGCACTGTCTTCGAAAGCAATTCATAGTGGAAGCATTGGCACATGTAAGAAAAGGCAACAAAATAGTGATCGATTTGATGAATACGTCGCTACATTTAAAGTATGGGAAGTCAAGTTCGTAGGTAGGCATACTAGCGATCACCCATCACGGCGATTAGGTGAGACTCTTCTGTGTTCTATATCTAATGAACAGACTTTTTCCTTTCTCCATGTCATCGCTAAGTGTTGTCGCTTATGCAGATATCCTTCGTGGATGCTTCAGTGGGGCACGTGATGCACGAGTTGTTGCGGCCTTGAAGATAGTATACATGGATTATGCTGCCTTGCGCCTTGCTGGAGATCTGATCTTCAAGCTCATGTCGAAGATTGCGGGGTAAAACTTTTCCTCGTGACAATTATGAAATAGTATCAGATCTTAATAATAGACAAAAAATGTATTTCCAATAGATTTTTGCATCATCTGCCAAATGCGTCGTTGCTGTTTATTTTCAGGATGTTAGTATTTATTATCAGGGTTAGAGTCAAAATTAGTGATCCGATGTAGACCAAAGGGCTCAAAATTGTGCTATCAAGACTTGAGATAAATTATTCGATAACTAACTTGGCCTTCGAGCGCACATCCCTCCATAGCAGGAGAATGACAAATTATCAGTTGGTAGTATATTAGTCTTCTCAAAGTTACGGAATGCCTCTAGGTTGGCCTTGGCATCTTCCAAAAGAGTTTCCCAGTCGACTCTCTGCACAACACAGCCACAAGGCGCGGGAATGTCGGGGAGTTGCTTCATTGTTCTCGAGTTAACCACACGCATGGCATCGACAAGTCGAGTTCGGAAGTATATGTCGTAAATAGGTGCAGGAACAGACTCAGATGCTGGTGCACGGTCTTCTTCAAAATGAGTGCCTCGATAATCGCGCACTTCAACTTCTCGGGACATGCCATAGTCTTGTGAGAATTTAGTCCAGACGGCTGATTTCAGCCGAATCTCATTGATTTCCTCGGTGATACAGAGAACTTCGTTGTATTTTGCTTCTCCTAACAGGTTGATAAGAATATGGTGACGGTCTGCCTTGGCTTGGTGGTCATATGTAGCCGCGGCTGCTGTTTTAGTTTCCGAAGAAGCTGAGGTGTTCGAAGACTCCGTAGAAGGCGTTTCGTCCGAGGATGAAACTCTATGCACAGGCTTCAACGAGTCTACCGTCGCCACGGGTTTTTGATCCTCTTCACGTTTCTTGTTGGCGACGTTCAAGATCTTTTGTGAAATCAGTCGCAAGGTTTGCTTGAGACGGGCGTCACCGTCACCATCAATGCACTCTTGAATAACTTGCAAGGACGACAGCTGACGTGCAATCTTCTTGGCTTGGTCGGCATCGATGACAGATGGCATCGATTCGGTAATGATGCTTTCTCTGAGATAACAGAGATCGAAAGAAGTAGCATTGCCATGAGCTTACATCATTGATACACGCACCAGAAGAAAAGAATACTACATCTTGCATAGTAAAAAACTTACATCATGCTGCATGCTTGCTTCCTTCTCTCAATTGAAACTATTGAATTCATGCGACCATGACGAGACATCATAAGGTTATGCCTTGCAATTGACGTGTTTGCGTTCCTATAAGTAGCGATCATTCTCTTGACTTTCAGTTGCTCTGGTTTCAATTCGTGTTGTGTTTTTCGAGCTTGTTTTATGAGATTCCCACATCTTGTTGTCCGACGTGAAACGATTCTTGAGATAGCTTTTTTTTATTGAGAGCGCGGTTGCATCCACTCCATCATGGCGACAAAACGCCGAAAAGCCGACACCACAACATTCACGAGGACGCTCGGAGGGATGTTATAATGAAGGTCGGAGTCGATTGCGGGGGAAGGGCAAAGAAGGGATTAACGTGTTTTACTCCATAGCTCATCGGCGAAGCCTGGTAGGGATAAGCAAAGGCCATCATCTGATCAATATCGGTGTTAGCCGGCGAAATAGAAATGTCCCTCCGAGATCGGAA
>JALLPC010000421.1:0-13426 GCA_036940045.1 Stephanocyclus meneghinianus | reverse complement strand
AAGGCTCGAAAAGTAAAATGTCCTGAAAATTGGTGAGATTTTGTAAAGTGTGCCTATGACAACTGTGTGCCTATTGCACCGAGTTTTACGGTAGAGGATATCGCAAGTGAAAGTGTTTAAGCATTCTTACTTAACTTCTGGACTTCTGAAAACTATTGACATCAGCCCATTCTCACTTCCAAGACACAAAAATTGAGCCACAGGAGAGTTGTCTGATGGGATCAAAAGCATGCTTGTTATTTGACCATACTTTGAAACATCAACAGTGCATTTTAAACTCAGATCTTGCAGCTTCCACATTCTTGTGAGGCCTTTCTCTCCACCCGTTATTAATGTTTCACTTTGAGGACAAATTATCATTGAGTTCAACATCTCACCAGCGCTAGTGCTACAGAGTTTATGGCCGTTGACGGTTATCAAGTGCAAACTTCCATCGCAGAGATGTGCAACAAAAGTACCATCTGAGTGAATAGCAAGCTTGATAACAGGTATTGCATTCCCCGCGCACAAATTTTCGACCCGTTGGGAGACAGCATTGATATGTAGAGAACGTATGAATCGGCCAGACCTTATATGGTGCAAGCATATTGTTCCATCTCGTGAGCCACTGACAACTACATCTAGCTTTGTAGAGATGCACAAACACGTGATAGGAGTTGTGTGACCTAGTAGCACGTGACAGCATTTAAGGAAGTCTTCACCAGACTTTTCATCCCCGGGCTGAACAAAGCCGTCAGCAATTGCAGTCACAAAGTCATTGTAGTCTACAACCCAAACAATGCAAGTTCCATCTTCTCCTCCAGTGACAACGACTGTCCCATCGGAGCTGACTTGAATGCAAGTAATTTGTCCATGATGCACGCCGTTAATTGTATTCTTCAACTGAAGTGAGTCCATAGAATGCACCCTGACACTATTATCATAGTACCCAATGCTCATCAAAAAGAAGGATGCGTCAGTGATGCTGCTGCCAGGTTCATCTGCTTTGTCACTCCCCCCTTTGGCTAGTGCAAATGACGACTCCCCAATTCGCATCGAGCCACTTTCCAGTTGGGAAGAAACGTCAACACCAGGTATACTTTGATCATGACTGTGTAGACCTGGTAGAGCAACACTGGATGACGTACTTTCTAATTTCCGAGCTTTGTCGTTCTTCAACTGAAATGGAATCGAACCTCGAGATGGACAAAGTTTGTAAGAGCAAATGGTTAAATCCGAGTGAACAGCAAGAATGTATTCTCCTTGCAACTGTAAACTGATGATTGCTCTATCTGTCTCGTTGTATCGACCGTCCCCGAATTGTTTTCCGGGGGTATGACATTGCAAGCGTTCGTATCCAAGTACCTTTATGAATAAGCACAGATCACATAATCATGAGAGAAAGTCTCATATGGAACTATGACATTCAACTCAGGTTTTACCTCAGAAAAAAGACCGTCAAAATCTTGATCCGGATGCGAGCGCGTTGGATGGGGTTCTTTCATTATTTGACTCGGAGTTTGACCAAAGTTTTGGATGTGGCCTTCGATGGCTTTGCGCTGCACGTCATCAGTGATCCTATCAATATCAACGGCCCCTTCATACGATAGATAATGGAAAATATTATGTGCGGTCGCAGCAGCTGGTCCTCGCTGCTTATAACCAAAGATTAAATCAATCCAGTGATGTATATTGTTCGAGACATAATCTGATTCTAATGCCAATCGGTGAATGCGTATGAACTCGTATGGCGAGCCTTTCGCCCAAGGAGGTAAGATTACGTTGTCAACTGGCGTCTTGCTCTGGGTCTCGCCAAGTGGAAAAGCGTTTGTATTAAGAAAGAGCTCGGGACATGTAAAGAACTCAGGGATTAGTTCTTTTACATCGGAAGTGGATGAAAGACATGATCTCCAACATCCACCAATATCGAAAAAGAGACGATCTGGGCAGTCAAAACGACCACTCTGCAGGGCTATGTGCATAGATGTAAACGGTTCTTGACGAACCATGTAGTGTAAAACAACACCTGGAGATGAGTAATGGCTGCCGTACAAAAACTTTTCTTCCTCTGGAAAGCCATCAAGTTCATTGAATCGCTCGATTAGTTGGGCTAAACGATCAGGGTTTAAGGCGCCAACTGGCTTTGATAGATCTCTGTAAATTTTATGATCAGAGAGATCCTACGTCAGGGGAGGGTGCGAGATGTTAGAGGGAAAAGAGAAGTCAATATTCACTGTGTTACAATCACTAAATAGGACACTAACATTGACACCAAAAATCACTTCACAAATGACACACTCACAAGTATCAGAAACTTCCAACAAAGCTTGTCATCACAAACCCTTGGGAGGTACTANTGGGTGATGTCGTTGAAGGTCCTTCCTGCCATTAAGTTCAAAGCCATGAGGTACTGAAAATTGCTCAACTTCCTCTTCTTCCAAAGCTCTGTGATTTTGGATTTCTTAAATATTGTTCGTGGGTTCAGACTTTTCAATGGCCGAAGTAACGGTGCCTTTGTCGAAAGTGTCATCGCTTGCAGGTTGAGCAGTCTGACAGATTCAAATAATGTTACAGAATCTCTGGATAATTCAATACACACCTTGCAACTGGTCCTTAGCTTTGAAAAGAATAGATCTCTCTCCTTGGTGCCATTGAATGCGACAAACAGACCACGCATATCGGCGAAGAATAGCTCTAACGCCTGTGCTTTCAGCATGTAACGACGACCGTGAACATCGGTAAGACGACTGAGCTTCCACTTTCTATCTTGGACTGCACTGCAGTCCGTCTCAACTTTTTCTCTCGTCATGACATCAATAACTTCGCCAGTCTGGTGAAAATAGAGATTTTGAGAGGTCAGCAAAAGGATACCCGTTGTGTTCGTTTGTAACGTAACGATGAGTACTGATTCAAAAGTTCGAATGAAAGTTTCTCCCTCTGACCACACGAACTTTTTCGCCCACGAGTAGGAGTCGGTGTCATCTTCAGTCTCATCAAAATCAAGTTGATCCCAATCCATGTCACTTTTGTTTTCCTTGACTTCGGTAACCAATAATTTGTCATCTACAGGTGCAGGCTCAATATCGCTGTCATTTTCCACCAATTGTTCGTGACCATCATTTTTATCATCCGCACCCCATCCAACAAACGTTTCTTCTGGGTCGTCGTCTTCAACATCATCCAGATTGGTCTCTTTGTATGGAATGATGGCTTCGCCAGCCTGGAGAAGAGCTTCCTTGATCTCTTCTTCTCGTCTCAGTTTCTCTTCCTCTTGCAACCTTTCGCGTTCTTTTCCCAGCGTTAATTCGTAACTTGCATTGCCGTGGTCATTATAATTGTAGTTTCTTACAAACAAAATTTTTCGGAAAAGTAAGTCAGTGTAGGACGAAATCCTCCATTGTGCTGGGGTCCAGGGATCGTGCGCTAGGTGGAGCATGTAGTTGAAACGTTGGGAGGCCAGTGAAAAGCCAGCCATCATGAGTCGATTCGCCTCAACGGCATCAGAACGCTGTTTACTGGATAGCTTTTTCACTGCAAGATCACCTCCACTATGCCCCAAAATAATTATCAACGGTAAGCACTGTAAAATATAATGTAACGACAAGTAATCGCCATAATGACTCACTACTCCATCTCACGAACTGCATCAGTTTCTGCCCATCTCCGTTGATGCTCACAAAAGGCTGTCCAAGGAGAATTCAAGACAGCTTTGTAGTCCTTTACTATAGCCAACGATTCTGATGAAAGTAGTAGAATTGCTTCTCTACCCATCGAGGAACCGACTTCTTCAGGTATAACATTATTTCCAACAACTTCGACATCGTGAAACCCTGTCACCCACTCATTTCCCAGAAAAGAACGAAGGCTTTCTTCTCGAGATGTAACGCTTTTGGGCGGGTCACTGCCTCTGGGGCTGAGCAGTTCTCCTCCCTCCAATCCCCGCGACAGAGCATCGTGCGCCTGGAGTGAAAGTGATGCTCGGAGAACTTCATTCCTTCCTCTGTAGGCGGCCAGCACAATCTCGCGGAGCTCTAATATAGCACGGAAAAGGCTGATGATACGGTTGGACGCAGTGAAACAGAAGACTAAAAGCAGATAACCAGATTGCGAAAACCTTACCGACGATGAGACTTCTGTCGGCTATCGACATCAGAGAAATATTTATCCCAAGGGGAAGACTCAATTTCAACAAGAACGCATGAACAGCGAGATAGCGCTCGGTGGCAGTGTAATACAATCGCGAGGACTAGACGATCAAATGGCGCTGTCAACTCGTGAAAGGCGATGGAGTATCCCCCCAGCGCTACTGATTCTCGTACTGTAAAAAAAGAGATCGACGTGACAGGTAAGATGCAAAAGTTGTAGAAAGACAGATCAGTTTCGAAATACAATTGACGCACTGATTTCTAATGCCCAGTGCAAGAAACATCTAAGTCTACTGCAGGCCTGCAAAAACCGGACAGAGCATGGCTCTAGATATGCAAGTAAAATAAGAGACAGCCTAATGAGAGAGGCGAGAAGTGGGCCCTGAGATTGACCTAGGCGGGGTTCCGTACTTCGCACTAATGCCAGGCCATGAAGTTGGGATGCGGCTGTTGATGAATCCAGATTGTCAGGGAAAATGAAAGCATCAAGCAGTGTCAGTACCTGTGAAGACAGAACGACGGATGCATATCGATGGCGATCACGCTGACTTCTGGTTCTACCGTTGCTCGTGTTTGCATGAAGTTGAGCACTTGCTAAGGCCTCAAATGCATTTATCCCAGAAACTAGATTGTCACCCAGTCTGATTCCATAAACTGGAGCACACGAATATAACAAGTAGTGGGGGTTTGGGTATTACGTAGATAAACACAAATGCGACCAGAGCAACACATGACATCTCACCCCCACCAGTTATGCCGTCAACAGCAGCAGCGTCTTGATTCTGATAATCAAACAACTCAGTGATTCCAAAACCAAAATCAGTCACAACTGCCACTGCTAGCGCTGTCAAGTGTCGAAGAGAACGCCACTGCCGGACAGCAGCCGTCATGTCTAGACCACATCCATTCGTTAAGATGGCTTTTACGCGATACAGCGTTTTCTCATTTGAGTCAGTGTTCGATGATTGTGCAACATGAGAAACATCAAACTCACCTTGAGTCACGAGCCTCGCGCTTTGCTTCAGAGCTCGATTCTTAATACTTGATGTTTCATTCTGGTATGTATCTTCGACCGACTCAATTGTACCCTTAGCAATCAAATCTGCCAATAGATGGCTAAGGACGATGCCAAATATCTCAGGGCCATTGACATCAACGCGTTGCAAGGAAGCAGCAGTTTCGACAGCCTCGAACGATTTATCATCCCCTTTTCGTATACAGTGGCCCAACTATTGCAGACAGTGGATACAATGAAAACAGTTTAAATGATTCACCATCCCACACTTCGAACATGCACTACAATTAGACTTACAAGACTGGAATACAACTTGAGCGAGAGATCATAGCGTGTCCGAACCGAAGGTTTGGATAGGGATTGAGTGTCAAATTTTCGAGCGATCTCATTTTTATATTTGCGAGATCCATGATTAATCTCGGGGCCCTGGGAAACATCAATGCCGTCATTTTCACCGTTATCGCCACCGTTTATCTCTTCGACTACTTCTGCAACCAGCTGAAATAGACAAGGCTGCCAATCATCGCAGGATAATACAACTGCCACGCTGTTCGGACTTGCCAGCATCAATGCCAGAAAATCGAAGAGCCACTTTTCTTTCAAATCATTTGACAAGAATCGAAGTAGCCGCAGCACTGTGCTCACGCTATAGAAGTTGCGAATATGTTGGCGTGAAAGGGTAGCAGCAATGTTAAGCATTGGGTGACAATCATCCAAACTTTCGATATCAAAAACAAATCCGCCGGGAAGTGTCTTGCTTGCCACAACTATGTCGGCCAAGGACAGAGAGGATTTCGCGCTGCTTGTTGAGTCATCTACGAGCAGATACATCAGCCCTGCATTGGATTTTTCTCCGAGTCTTTCTCGGTGACACTTCAACAGATGCCAAAGAAGCTTGTATATTACTTTGACATTATCACGGCCAGAAAGAAGGCTAGCCAGTACATTCGACGAATGACTTATCACCCCAAGACCGTATTTCACTGTAGTTGATAATTTTGCGGTAGATCCATCTTGTTGGGATAAAGATGTGTCTCGTGCCCCGCCTCCAGAAAAAGCTACCACTGCATGCATGTATGCTACGAGACACATGATCCCCAAGCCTCGAATGGAATCGTCGAATGAATTAACCATACAACAAAGCATCCAAGACGCCACGCCGTCTCCATTTTCTAATATAGATGTTAGTGATTCGATAAGGTGTGGAACGGGGGGAGATTTCTGTAGCAAGAAAAAGAGTATGTAGACCGCATTTAGAGTTGCAAGATATCGGCAACTACCGTTTAATGATCGATCAAGTTTTGTTTTGGTTTCAGGAGAGGTCTCTCCTGACGCATCTTTTGTATTTTGATTATCTTCTTGCCACATTTCGTCAAGGTTGTGTGTGAGAAAGGATACAAGTGGTAGTAAATCGTGGACAAGGCAACTTCTAGCGAGCATCGTGACGATGATGCCAAACATGAAATCCATTGCAATGCGACGCTCTAATATTGTGAGATGAGCAGGGGAGTTTGATTGCGAGAATCTATGGAATGGAGTCATGCCTGTTGATGGATCATTGTTGGCGAATGCTTCAACCTCGGTTGTCGAATACTCCTTAATGAAATCAAAGAAGGGTTTCGTCCCAACGCAATCCCGAACCTTGTCTGGATTTTGTCTCGTTATCTCCGAAAGCACTGGTAGCAAAACAGCGTGTAGGTGCAGTCCATCGCAGTTTGAGACCCCTCCCAAAAGCAACGTCACATTAAACAATAGTTGGGAGAAGACGGAAACCTCCAGACCAAAAACTTGTCGAGAAGAGTGCCAAAGGTCAAGTATCGCACTAATATTGGTCTTCGCAACTGCAAGCGATGCTCCCATTCCATAGTAAGCACCGGGAGAACTTTCCAATTCTCGTTTCTTGCAGTCGTAAAGGATCTTTTCTATCACATGTATGGCGCCGCAACGGTAAAGTTCTCGAGCGTTAACTCCATGATCACGGACAAATGATGCGATAAGGAAGATAAGACTGGGTATAAACAGATTAGGAAAGTCTGCGTCGATTCCTTTTGCCTTCAATGCCATGTCACCGTCTTTGCTTGAGTGGTTCGATGTTGGTATTGCCTTAAGCACGGCAAGGATAGGTATCAATCGTTTAGGCCCGCCCAGGCTAAATAACGTGTCCTTGATGTTCTCAAAAGAACATGATGAAATTTCTTCTGTCATTGTAACATGTACCCCAGAATGAAGGTCAACAACTATTGAATTGTTCACACGATTAGGGTGCCACACTAGTAATAGCTTTGCGCCGAAAGCCGATCGTGACAGCTCAGCTGGAACGAAGGATGCCATGTCTTCTTCGACCACATCAATCAGCAATTTTCTTTTCCGCGAACGTGCACCGATCAGCACCGGATAATTTGGCAAGACAACATCTTCTAATTCCGACAACATCGAAGCGGAACTCAATGCTTTTGCAATGTGACCCAGTTTTGATCGACTAACGTCCCATCCATCAGAAAAAGTAAACCACACGCCATTATCTGATGGGCCGGCTGTTTCACGATACAACGCTTGAATGGTCTCTTCAGAGACTCGCTCAGTAAAGACATAAAGAGCTCCAGCTTGACCATCAAAATTGCAGAAGAATGATAACTCAAGCGGATTTGTCTTATTCCCACTGGCAATCGATCTACCAAAAGAACCTAAAGCGACACTTGCAAGACCCCCACTAAGCCCACCACTGCTGCTTTCTGGAAATCTTGGTAATTTCATCTGTTCTCTTAACATTAACTTTCCATTCAAGAATATTGAGAGTTCGTTCTTGTTGCTGAAATTAAGTGAGAATGGGCTCGGCTTTGACTTAGTCAATCGAACAGCAACGTGATACCACACCAAAGGGGATAAAACACAGCCAACGAGCCGAACTTTGCGCGCAACCTTGTGGTCGTTTGGTTCATGAGCATCCGTCACGGTAACTACTAAAGTGGCCGCGGTGGAGCTCATTGATTCGACGTTGCCAGCATCGCTAGAGCACGCTTCGAATGATATTTCAATCTGCGCCCCGTCTTGTGTTCGCGTGCGAAACAACACTGTGTCCTGGCTATGGTCCCTGCTGCCATTCCGGGAGCTAGCACGCAGAAACGTTTCGGCTCGAAACCAACACGCCATGCCAAAGTCATGTTTAAATGGCCAAGGTTTGTCAAAGAGAGTGGTGGAGAGTCCTTGTCCTCCATCTCCAAAAGAAAAGAACGACTGTGGACCTACTTTGTCGAGTATTCCATTGGATTGCGTCGAGTATTCAGCAGCGTAACGCAGCATCCGAATGATATGAAGACGTGCCAAGTAAAGAGAAGCATTGCGCAGTGATTGTTTGGTAGAACTGATAGTCTGCAAGTGCCGACGCGACGTTTGTTGAGTGGAATTGATGCTGGACTCCCAACCTTCCGCGATGACCAAGAGTTTTCGTAAATTCTTGACGGATGCCCCAATCGCACTGATAATTAATCCGAGGAGATGGGCAAGTGGACCCAAAAGCAAATATTGCCCCATAGAGTTAGGAACGAATTCTGCCTTCAAACACTCATCCAGTAATGCTAGGTACATATCTATGAATGTCCCCACTAATCCATTGGCAACACCACCTCCGCATCCGTCCTCAAATACACTTTCACTGCGTAATTCCTCTTCCTCCTCGTCGTCCAATTTGACATTATCAGCAACAAAATCCCACCTCTGTCGTTGAGGTATGCCGAGCAATTTCGATGTTGACGAGGAATTGCTTCTCCATGCAAGATTGGAACAGAATCGTATTGTGGAATACAAGGGAGAAGATTTCTTCTTCTTCCAGTTAGCGTACGACCATGTCTGGGTTGCAATGTCCGCATTGTGGTTGATGGAGGAACTAGATCGATTGAAAGCTAGTGATTTTTGGGACGAAGTTACTTTGGGGTTCGTTGATTTGGTTTGATTATTGAAAGAAAAAGATGACCCTCGTTGAATTACATGATAGCTGCTGTCGTCATCAGTGTCCGAACTGAGGTACTTCTTAACATCCCCGCACTCTCGGCTGGTAAGACCAACTTCACTCGCGTCCTTCTCGGCAGAATTGTTAACATTCACTTCAACACCGTTCATAAAACTCCAATCAAACAAGCACTCGTCATCATACGCTTGATCTTCCTCCTCGCTTAACAATCTAGTTAATATTCGAAAGAAAGAGAGTTGAAATTCCAGCGGCAATTTGAACAAGCATCCTTTCGGAGGTGCCCTCAGGATTGAAATTACAAATTGACTCGAGACGGAAGACGTGTGAACGAGTGGTTCTTTTGGGAGGTCAGCAGTTTCATCATTTGAGATATCTACCTTCGATTCACATCTCGCTCCCCTTAGCGCTCGGACACGTCTCGTTTCCAACAAAACAATACTGCAAATGCTCTCAATCGATGGTGGCGGAGAGCAAAACTTGGAAAAGAGAGAATGTAGAATTATGATGTTTTCTTGTATGGTATTGTACTTTGCGGTCCTCTGATTGAGGGCGTTAGATTTTTCATTCCCTTCCACGATTTTTCCTTTTGATGCTGTTCCATCCGAGCTGCCCTCATCATCGCCACTTTGCAATAAGGAATCGTTCGCCAGGCGATTCTCACACCGCTCCATAAATGATTCCAATTGTTGGCGACTCTCTTCCGTGGTCGGGTAATGCGGCATGCATTGATATTTGAGCAGTATTTGTTTTGCAGTGGGGTTGGTGCATTTGTTATTGTTGTTGCCGCAATCGCGTGGAGTTGTGGAATCTATGGATTTGGACGAAGATTTGTCGGATGATCTCGTATCTGGTGCGTGAGGGGGGATGCCCAGTTGCAAATCCGGGAAGAGATCCGATTTATCACTTTTTTTGATAGTATCACGATTCATGGTTCGATTGATTGATTCCCTTTGACGTTGCAAGTCGATAAATTAGATTCCACAAATGAAGAATTGATGTTTCAACGACTGCGTAATAGGTACATATTATTATGATATTGTGATATTGATAAGATAGAACACATGAAACAAACTGGCCCAAAAATTGCCACGCGACACTCACCCTCTCTTTCGCTAGATTTCTCATTCCCTCTAGATTATCTTTTTACATTACACCGATGATGAACAGTTGAAAAAGAGAGACGTCAAGCAAGCATATTAAATAGAAGTATAACAACACAAGGCTCTCACAAGATAGATAACGGTACAGACTTAGTGAGACAGCACCGGACACCATCAGAATAACCATTTCATCAAAACAATCAATGATCAAAAAGCAAAGGTCGCTTTCGCGAGTTTATATGGAAACGAGGAAACGTTTCCGTGTCTCAGACACTAGTGTAAATAATGTGTCAGGGATCAATAACGAGGGGGCATATGCACGAGAATGCAATCGCAATAATGATGTGGGGATCGTCCGCCAGCTTTCACTATACCTGAAGTTTTGAAGCACGATTGTGCTATCCAAATCAAAGTGAGAAAAATCCGCTTTGCAGGGAGGGACGCAGCAGGGAAGGCGCAGCCACAGGGCATGGTACAGTACCATATTTTTTAGGTGGTAAGAATAGGTAAGAATCCCACCAACTACCGTAATCGGAGCGATAGATACATTTTTGTCATAGCTACACTTTACAAAATCTTACCTATTTTCAGGACATTTTACTTTTTGAGCCTTTAAACCCCTCTTTTAGACCTAAATGCACGACAAATAGATTCTCCGTTGCATGACCCACATGCTGGGCTCCCCATCTCCTTATATAGTATGGGGTACACCGATGTACCATATATGCAGCCCTGCTTTAGTTGTTTTTGACCTTGTTTTTGCCATGTCTACAGAAATCTGATAGCACCATTGAAAAGAGCACCCTCGAATTAGTAGTAGTACATATTCCCATGGTCATCATTACCTTAGAACTAATAAAATTACGTGCACACAAAGATTCACTTCAATCAGTGTTCTCGTTCTTGTTCCATAAATGCCACTGAAAAGTAACTGCTTGAACAGAGCAAAAAGCCATTCTTACCCTACACCCGGAATGTCCATTGCTAGCCAAGACCATACCAAACAAGTCCCCATTGTTGGTAATGTGCTTCAGTCTCCCTTTCGTGGTCAAAGAGCTCCACAAATGTCAAATGTGCAGCGAAACGGACCATCACCATCAAGTATGATTGGCATGTCATCAGCAAAATCAACACAATCATGTCAATCACCACAGAAGATGGCCCCCAATGAGTTTGTCATGATAAGGGACATGCCCATTTCCCCCACAGACACGGGGTCACACTCATAGCATTGAATTCCCCGCAGTGCTTGGTGGGGCATCTCTTCTGCCTCCGTCACCTGAAAAATCACCACACTTCTACGTAGAAGCGCCTTTCACCTAATGTAGTGATGCAGTAACAAAGAGGATCTCATACACACAAAACAATAGGAGACAAAAGGGCAACACCAAAACTGACCTTAAAATACCCTCTCACAGAGTTATGGTCAATGATTGGTGCAAGCAATGTGATAGTTGAAATAGGAATTATCCGAAAAACAAGCAGTCTGTATGACCGTGATACTTGGACTGTCAAAAGGTTCATACCATTGGTCACTCAGGGCTTCATTCAGATGTAAGTCATCATAATGACTTAGGAGAGTAAAAATACACCAAACATTAGTACAGGTCACAAAGAAACAGTGATGGCATCAGTCTCCCTCTCCACAAGCACTAATGCTTATGATACATATGTACCAGCATGGAAATATGACATTTCATGCATCAGCTCAAAAACTTACCTGTGACACCATGTTTTTGCATGCTGGTATTTGCTTAGAGGATTTTTTTTCTCACTGTGCTTTATTTTTCCACAAGCCAACAGAGTCTCCAATCATGGGGGTGAGTGACATAGGCCAAGTATCTATGGTTAGGGTTTTTAAATGCTTCTATTCACTTAAAATGTAATAGAAATACTTTCTTTTGTTAAAAAGGAGAAGTTCGCAAGATTTTTTTGGATCTTGAAGGCTCAAAGATACAAGATCCAAAAATACACCACATACTGTACCAACAGCAAGTTAAATCTACACACTAGGTCAGTTAGGAGCAACATGCCAGAATTCTGCTGACATGTTTTAAATGCTTGTGCTGCAAGGAGCAGCATCATTTTTAGCAGTAGAAATAAGCCCATGATTTCATGTTGCATATCACTAACACAATGTCCTAGGATTCCTACCAAAATCCTTATTTCTTTGTAGCTTACAACACTGTCAATTGATAGCCTTGCTACTATGTTAAGTTACACACTCAGCAGTAGTTATGAGTCCTAATTGCAAGCCTGACACATGTCTTTCACCATGTAGTCATAAAAATCGAGACACATCACTGAGGACTTGTTACCAGTTGACACAGGTATAATCTGCTCCATCTAGCAGAGTTAGCATGTTGCAGGTGCAAAATGCTTAAAAAGGCTACTAGAGCGCCGACATACACAAGTGACATATAATCACTGTGAGCAAGTATGCAGTATCATGTCTCAACACAGACCCTAAGAATAATCACTAACTAGGCATTCCCAGATGGGCATATGCTGTGATATTTTTAAGGGAAGGCCTATGGTCCTTAGTTGGAAATGTCGGCATTGTGTCACGTCACCAGGACCCTCCAAATGACATGTCATCCCAACACATGTCGACATGTCAGCAAAATGTCAAAAATGTTGGCCCAACAATGGGAAAAATATGTCGTCCCAACCTGTCAAAAGACATGTTGACAAGACATCATCCAAGATTTTGCCGACATGTTGGCTGATTCTTGTGNAAAATTGTGCAGTAACGGTATGATTTGGTGCGAGAAAGTTGTGAAAATGGTATCCAAGGCATTAATTCATGTATACATACCATTTTTTTCTTAAAAAATGACCGTTAGCTCTGTCGGAGTGATGGAACCATGAGTTGTGGATATGGCTGGGCAGTCGTGCAGCAACACATCAGCTGACATGTGACCTAGCCTTGAGTCCAGTCATGGTGTCGGCGACATTTGACGTCAGCCAATTTTTAACCAACAATGTCGGCGTCACGGCAACAGGTGCCAACATGTTGCCGACATTTCCAACTAAGCTACGGTCACATGACAAGTCAGCCTGGATGATGTTTGTTCACTGCTAGTGATACCACAACTCAGCACAGGATAATAGTGATCCATTGACAACACTACGGAATCCATCAATCTTGTGTTTGCCAATCAAAACAAAGAGGACTCTATCTATCCCCTCACCACCAGAGAGATAGATCGGAAGAGCA
>JALLPC010000420.1:0-13504 GCA_036940045.1 Stephanocyclus meneghinianus | reverse complement strand
TGTCTTGACCATGTCTTGACCATGTCTTGACCATGTCTTGACCATGTCTTTACCAAGAATATTGATTTGGACGATAAAATTTAATAATTTCTTCAATACCAGAAAGCATGTATCGACCATGTCTTGACCAAAATTAATTACAATTTCAGATAGTCCCAAGGGTGTATCATGGTCGAAACATGGTCAAATCATGTCTACAAACATATTTTTTTGTCCCTGTTCACAACATTGTCAAGATAACTTGACAGAAATGCAGTTTTTCTGACCACTGCCTCAAAAATCATCAGTGCCTTTTAGTTAACCAGTCTTTGCAGTCTTGTTTTTTGCACATTGACCAATACCTGTTACACTGACTTCATTTTCTTTCTCTCTCCAGTGTTCCTTGATCTGTTGCTGAAAATATGCACATTAAATGTTCACAATGCCAGATATGTGAAAGAACAAAATGAAAAATGGTGCACCCATGACGACAAATCCTACGCTCACAGGCATTGCAACTTCATCCTTCAAAACATATACATTTAATTTGTTTACATTTTTTGATATTTTGGTCTCAAACCTAACCTACCCACAAATGTTGATGAGATATGTCATCAGCTGCCTTTGTTTCTTATTTGGTACAACAAGATGGCAATGAAAAAACAGATATTCAAAATCTGTTTCCAACATTCCAACCTTGCACTAAGTGACCTGGCAAAGCATTAGACCAGGCTCATGCACTGAGAGTTCATCATGGAAGAGACATTTGCATATCCCTTTTGTTACTGGCCAGTTGATCTATGATGTACAACCTTAAAGCAATTATTGACAACAAGTTCTTCTCTTCAAACAAGTTCAATGTATTGAAAAAGGCAAAATGTGCCTGGCATCATTCAGTATCTTTCAGTATGCATTAGAAAATGTTTTGATGACTAACTCAATGGGCCACAATATGATACTTTCATGCTTCAAGGAATCTATGACCTCAAGCCATTTTGACATCCAAACAGTGTACCCCTCATAGTCTCCTATCATTCTATGTCATGTTGTTTCAACATAAGAAGATCAAAGATTCTGAACTCAAAACTTGTAAATAAGAGCAAGGACATGCCAAAGCCATGTTCCAGGGTATACTTGCTAGACGTGTTTTTGGTATTAAACTCCAGATTTCATCCAATAAAGGAACAACTCAAAGGCACCAAACGACACAATTGAAAAATGCACTTTGAACCAGAATCTTGTTCGTATACATCTAAAACCATAATCAATGAAATCAACCTTCTTTGCAACATTAAAATCAATGAGGAAATGCAAGAAGACATGAATTGCATTCAAAGCTGCTTAGTGATGAATACCCAAAAAGGATGCTGTGGCATTTGACAACATAACTACTCCTGAAGTTGACTTCATCCATGACACTGACTCCTTACAGAATTCGATTCTCAAACATATCCATGCCTTGAATGAGGCAAATACAAAAATTTACACAAATCCAAGCTGGGGCTGATAACAGGTAGTCTTCAACTGGTGAATGCTTGTCAACATGATTTATTTTGAGTTATCAAGAACTTTGAGTTTGAAACCAAGGTATGTCTTGAAGTAATAACCTTAATACTTCCAATCTTGAGAGAACTTCTCAATACAACACTATATATCTTCAAAAAATTGTCATACTGTGAGAAACACCTGGATGCACTACATATTCTTGTAGATAATGAATTTGCAAGAATCATTTATTATCAAATTATATGCCAAACAAAATGCCCTGGTGCTCCATCTTGGTGTACTGCTTTTGTTGATATCCTTCAGTACACTTCCGGTTTAAGGAGTGGACTCACAGCATGAATAAAAATCTGTCATGGACTTTGAACAGGAGACTCCCTTGAGTTTTTGTATTTACACAAGCATGTTTTTAGAATGTGTAGGCATTATTAAGAAGAACAACAACTTGACAGAAGAGACAGAAGACAATACTGAAAAAGACAGCAATGACACTTTGAGTCATCAGTCTGACAGGGTATAGTATTACACAAAATAATCTAACAGATAAATGTTAAGATATTTTCCCATGCAAGCAAAACATATGAAATTGGGTCAACTTCACCAAATCTTTAGTTGTAATCATAGCATATGTACCAGTTTACATGAAAGCATTGCAAGCTTTCACAATTGCCACAAGTTGCAATTGTCAAAAATTACGATATTTTGAAGCCTTCTTCTAACATTGAAATATTGCATCTCAATCAGAATTTAGGAGAATAACGAATATCATGTTGTGTACCTAATCTAATTAAAACTCACTTACAGCAACCACAAATGACGAATTACCTATGTAGCACTCAAAATGGTGACAAGGCCAATGTGCCATGAGTATTCACATTCACTTGGTGCAAGATTTGACTCAGAATATGGGCCATTCACTTGAATTATGATCACAACATGGATAATGTCAGCCCGATACAATTTGGTGGAAGAGACACAATACATTACTGAACAAGACAACAATGACACCTTTAGTCAAACGAGAAATAATCTAACACATTATGTCAAGATATTTTTCCTGTACAAACAAAATGTATAAAATTGGGTTACCTTCACCAAATTCTTTAGTTGTAATCATAGCATATGTAAGAGTTTACATGGAAGCATTGTAAGTTTTCACAATCATCACAAGTTTCAATGCCCATTGAAGCATTCTTCTAACATTGAAACATTGCTTCTCAATCCAAATCTAGGAGACTAACTGATACATCACTTTGTGTACTTAATCTAATTGATCTCACTTACAGCCACCACAAATGCAGAATTACCTTTGTAGCACTCAAATCAGTAACAGCGCCAACATAAAATTAGTTTTCACTTTCACTTGGTGCAAAATTCAACTTGGAATCTGGGCCATCCATTCAAATTATGATCATAACATAGAGAACATCATCCTGATATAATTTGGTGAACAAGACAGAAGACAACACTGAAAAACGAGTGATGACACCTTGAGTCATAAAAGAAATAATCTAACTCATTCATGTCAAAAAAATTTTCCTATATAAGCAAAATGTATGAAATCAGGTTAACATCACCAAATTCTTAAATTACAATCATAGCATATGTACCAGTTTACATGAAAGCATTGCACCCTTTCACAATTACCACAAGTTGCAATTGTCCAAAATTAAGATCCTTTGAGGCATTCTTCTAACATTGGAATATTGTCTCTCAGTTAGAATCTAGGAGACTAACTGATAAATCACTTTGTGTATCTAATCTAATTTAACCTCACTTACAGCCACCACAAATGCAAAATTACCTTGTAACACTCAAATCAGTAACATGACAGAGGTGCGAGTATTTTCACATTCACTCGGTGCAAAATTGGATTTGCCCAAATTATGAACACGGCATAGATAACATCGGCCTGATAATCTAACATGACTTACCCCCAAAAACTTCAGAGCTTGGTGCAGTTGCACATAATTTCTAGAAGTGGACTGGTACTATAGACTCCATTTGCCGCAATAATAGGAGAGTGTGGTCCCACCAAAGTTACCAGAGCCACAAAATCTAAGACTACTGTGGGAAGGGATGCTGCACATCAAAATGGCTACAAGCATAAAAGATGAAAGAATGGTCTACTCAGATGGTTCAAAAGATTTTGAGTCCTTGATTGATGCTTGCCAAAATAGACCAGTACAGTGATTACCCAGGGTAACTGGCTTATTGCTCTCTCAGAAGAAAAGATCTGACATGAAGCTACATCAAAACATGCCCTAGTGAAAGAACCTACAGTTTTCAAAGACATTATGAGAGGGAAAATTGTCAAATTGTATCGTGATCAAAAAACCTGACACAAACAACCCTTCAGCTACCTATTGATTGTGTCTCTTGGTAGAGATAGCAACTTAATGAGTTACATCATAACACTGTTCACATGAAGGTAATCACAAGGACTTTTGCTGATGCCCCCTCTAGATTGGATGACAACTCTGTCAAAATGACACAGAAAACTAGACAACTTTGTAAAATGCTGATGTCACTACAAAATGCATTCAGCAAGCTCAGTACTATGAATCTATGATTCTACTGTATGCCATCTGCACCTGAAGAATATGTAATATATCCCTTACTGGCAAAGAAAAATAAGTAGTTACTGATTAACCTGTAAGAATGGCAAGATGGCCATTCCCATAGTCCTTTGGAATCAAGTAGGTTATTGGTGTCACCACTATTTCAGCTTCATGAAAACACCTGTCTCAAATTGGCCCTTCCTCTCAGCATGTAGTGAAAAGAGATGCAAGTTACTATGGAACTGTATGTCAAATCATTGAAAATGTCAAAGAACTAAATGTCGCATTCACAAGTACTGCAGATAAGTGTTTTATCACATACAAACACACTCTTGGGAAATATAATCATTGTACCTAATTGGACCATACAGTCTTGAGGTAAAGTTGGCACAGACTGACTGCATACCAAGCTTCTAGTCACTCCAGATTGTGTGTGTATGGTATAAGTAATGAAGAGATTTTTATTTGCACAGATGCAATGAGGTGCAAGAGGGTGAAGAAACAGAGTAACACTGAAGCATCCTTTTGACAAATCATCTGCCATGATTAGTACCTCAGTGAAGTTGACCTAGTTTAGCTGGTATGTATCCATATTGACTGTGCAATGTCTAGGACAATGAAACTGAAGTCAAACCCTGCATCAATGCCTTAATTTTGCATTACTAATAAGTCAACCAGTGCAAGAACCCGACAGCAATTGCAATGCTAGAGTGGGTGCATGAAGATGTATGAAAACGCTCTACATTTCTGAACTAGATTTTACCATGGGAGACGTATGTTATCCTAACAGACATCACATGAGACATTCACTCTACATATCATACAGCACTTGGAGTCTACCTATGCTTGGAAACATTCGGTAGGATATGACATTTGATATTACCTTCCTTACTAACCGAGAAAAAAGAACACAGGCACCATCAACAGATTGAAATATTCATTGTGATAACTGGTCATGAGTTGATTAGGATGATCAATTTGGAAATCTAGTACTGCTGTGTAAAGACAGTATCTGCTGGAAATCAGAATCTTGATATGAAAGTGATCCTTGGACTATCATAATGGTTCATAAAATTGGAAAATCAGGGTTTATGACAGAGCATTTCAGAACAATTTAATATGAGCAGAGTTTCACTTTTCCTCATTCTTTAAACTGGTATATTTTGCTGGGTAGGTAAGAACTCTTTCGTTTGTAAACAAGGCTTGGTAAGGATAATGTTTCCAGTTCACAAAATGGCTTTTCTGCAGGTCAGACTGACTCTCCTTTTGTGGACACAGACATTGGTGAATGATTTAAGTTACAATATTTACTATTTATATGTGCTATCTTCATTGCAGCTTGAGCCATGCTGACACACAAGACTGAAAATATACACGTCAGTGATTTCTAAATTGATGATGGTGGTGGCAGAATTATGGTTATGTTGGCAAAGTGCAATAATGGTCACAGTTTTCTGCCAGTTCTAGCTCCTTGTAAACAATTTGGTGATTTGCTGGGACTATTTCTTCATGATGTTTCAAATTAAAAATCACGACAGTGGTCAAATGAGATGAAAATGAATTTCACTTTGCATGTTGGACAGATTTGATGATAAAATATGGATCTTGTGGCATAAATCTAGATTTTTCAAACCATAGAATCAAGAAAAAACATGTCACTAATGACAAAAAAGGGCTTGAGATCAATAGATGTTGCAGGATTCTCTTGGGTGTATTGATCAACTTTTGTGAGTTGACAATTGATCTTAAAGTATTTAGAGCAATGCTGGCATGTTTGAAACTGATAAAATGATTGTTCATAGCCCGGGGTCATGTGTATCTGGATATCCTGTGAGACTCATATTGTTATGTGTACCAAAATGTCACAAAATAATTTTTGAGATATTAAATATTAGATTTAATGCATTTTATTTTATAAAAGAACTGTTGCTTTTTGCTACAAATTGCTAGACATCATGAGCTTATGTTAGATTAACTATGCTGTCATCTAAGAATCATTTCAATACTTCAGGTATATCTTACAAAAACAGAAGGCTTGATGCCTTTTTCTTGGATCACCAGATGCTTTAATGTTGGTGGCAAGAATCTTAGTTAAAAAATCATTGTCCAATGCACTCTATTTTATCATGGACTTGTTCCTCTAGAATGTGAATGATTTGAACCCTCACTTTCTCCCGACACCTTCGATTCAACCAGGGAAAGGAGGGAACTTCAATGATCCACCACACAAAATGGTGAACTCATCGGCTGATTGAACTATGGAGTAGGCTGACAAAATCAATGTCAATGAAACTAATGAGAGTATATCTAATTGAATTTTTGGTTGAAAAGTTGAAACATAAGATGCACTTGGGTAAAATTATGTTGCATTGAGTTTTAGAGAACAATGAAATTATCCAATAAGACCACCACATGTGATGATATCTGATGCCCTAGGTAGAATTTATTGCTGAAATGGCGGATGCACTTGGCCAAAAGTAGGGTGGATTAGATTTTAGAGAACTCTAACTTATCCAATAAGACCACCAAATGTTCTGCCATCTGGTGCCCTAGCCAAAGCCACACACCCGCGAAAATCACACCTCAATGTTCCGCCAGCTCTTGATCCGCAACTCCAAGGTATTGTCTGATGTAATTCTAACTTCCATTCTTCAGTTGTGTCACTCTCCCTGCCCCATCTTTGGACAGCAAGAAGTGTGGCACCTTCAATACCAGCATTTGAAGGGTGTTCAATGCACGTGCTGTAGGCGAGTGTGTCAGAGGCAATGAAGACATCGGACCCAGAGATGACCATACCAGATGGGCGTGCCGTTGGATCAAGGCATGTTGACCAACCGTCTATTCTTCCGCCTCCGGTCAAAACCTTGTGAATTTTCAAAAGTGTGAGGGTTTAAGGATTATACGAAAACATTTTTTTTGAGAAAGTCATGGCATACCTCATCAACTTCAACGGTTGCTTTTCCACTATACATGGATCGCATTTTCGATTCGTCGTCACTGTCAGTGAGAATATGGTAAAATTGTTGCTGACGCTTCAAAATTTGCTTTGCGATTGGCATTTTGATTCCTTCCTGAAGCTCTGGCTCGTCCATTTCGTGTAATATTTCAGTGGGCTGCAATTGCTGTCCAAGTAATTCGATAAGTCTCGGTGGCTCGCCCAAGCCGGATGCAATAGATCTCCCATTGAAATTAAGAGCGAACCAGGCAAGATCTCTGTCGGAATTTTCCACCAATTCGCGAAAATAGTGCACCCATTGATCTAAATTGTATGGATCACCTAACCACAATGCATCACCAATCTGACTTTCATCCAGCCCCAGATCACTTTTTGTCTTTGTTTCATCCGTAGGAAGTAGCACAACCAAGGTCTGACTTTGGAGTAATCTCCTTCTTAACACACACAATGAAGTCAAAACACCACTCGACTGTAACTGCTCCTTCGATCCTTGGATTGCAACAACTCTCCGTTTTCCCCGCAATTCTTTCAGACAAACAGCAGACCTAACAGAGGATAAAGCCGTGTTCACAGGCAGCCTGACCTCCAAACTTCCCGCATTCAGCTCCTTCTCCATTCGTGTCAACTGACTGGACCGTCTTGACCTCTCCCTCCAGAAGAGAAACGCACATGCCAGGCCTGCACCGGCTGCTCCAAGAGAAGAAGGCAGAGTGGGCAATTCCCCCGTTACAGATTCACTCCAGAATGGATAACCGAATAAGCTGATTGTGCATACGAAAAAGAGGTTGATGCGGAGAGGTTCCGATTGGTTCAATGAGTTGTACCTCAGCAGGGCATCGGAGCGAATGAGACGAAATGATAAGAGATCGAATGTTGGCTTCGATATGTCGAATCCATTGCCACTACCACCACTGTCACGGCCATTGTTACTGAAGAGAAGACCGGTTGATGCTCTGCGCCCGCGGCAAATTCTCTGGCGGTGATTTAACCCCACGGGATTCGCTATTGTTGCACTGCATCCAGAAATACCTAAGGAAGGACTGAAAGCAAAACACGCTGGTGCTAACGCAGCAGAGATCAGAGCTGCGACGACGACGACGACGCGACAAAAACAACGTTCATTCTCGTGTGGCCTCATTAGCCTGCGCGTCTTCGTGGCTACGGCCGTCGCAGTCATCGGGATGCCTTGCGACGATCAAAAACGGAATGTGAGGCCGAGATGATCGCCTTTTGTCCTGCCTAGCTTTCAAGTTGCAGATCGACCCTTGCTAAACCCTAAAAGACCGCTGAGAGACCAATGAGGGAAGCTGAGTGAGGGATGCTGAGGGATGCCATCCCCCGATATGGTATCGTATTGTACGATTATTGTACTACAGGATACTCTCACCATGTCCAGCAGATTGCCAGCGCAGACGATACTAGGTACTATAGGTAGATAGAGGTATAGTAGAGGTACGGTATCGTACGATAACGTTCACACGGCATACACACTGCTTGAAAAAAATGGCGGAGACAATCTTGGGAGGATTGTCGTGGTTTCGGTTTCCAGTCGTGTAAATCTTTATGTCTCCCTTTTTCCATCTCTCGCATCTCCAAAATTAATAGCAAGATCCAGCAAGTGAGCTATCGTGTATTTCAACCAACATGGACGCCTCCCTCCCCATCGAACAAACCAACCTCGCCGGCATCGGATCCGACGAAGACAAGGCCCTTAAAGCTGCCGCGGCAAAAATAGACTTCAACTGGGAAGGCGCGGGGCAAAAACCGGGACTCGAAATATGGCGAGTGGAGAATCAGCGCACGGGGAACGACAATCCCGATTTCGGCATCAAGGCTTGGCCGGCGGAAAAGTATGGTCTCTTTCATCGAGGAGATTCGTACATTGTGTTGCGGACTTCGAAAGATGAAGAGAGTGGGGGTGATGCGTTGAAGTGGGATGTTTACTTTTGGATTGGTTCGGAATCTTCTCAGGACGAGTACGGAGTTGCTGCCTACAAAGCCAACGAATTGGGTACGTGACATGTGACATATCAGGAGCATTTATTGAATTGATTACACATCTTTTCTCTCATACGAAATTATAATACAGATGACCTTTTGGGCGGAACGCCTATGCAACATCGCGAGGTCGAGGGCAATGAAAGCGATGGCTTTGTTGAGTGCTTCCCCAATGGCATCACATACCTTCAAGGCGGAATCGATTCCGGTTTCCGCAAGGTAGATCAGTCTGATAAAGACCACATCAATCGCTTGTATAGAGTACATAAGAAACCCGGCCATCATCCTGCGAGATGCTTCGAGGTACCACTCAAGTGCTCCTCTCTCAATGACGGGGATGCATTCTTGTTGGATGCTGGTAACAAAATCTTCACATGGTTCGGTAGCTCTGTATCTGCATTTGAAAAAAATAAGAGTGCATCAGTTGCTCACAATCTCCAGCAAAACAGGCTTGGACATTGTGAATGCATCTTGGGCGTGGAAGACGACAATGACGAATTCTGGGGCCTCTTGGGTGGAAAGGGAGAGATCAAACCTGCAGATAACAATCAGGTTGAACCGTCACAGGAAGAATCCAAGATGTACATCGTCTCTGATAGAACAGGCATAGTGACTGTCCAACAGGTAGAACTCTCCCGTGATGTCTTGTCACCTGACAAAGTCTGTCTTGTGGACGCGGGAAAGAACGTTTATGTATGGGTCGGCAAAAGCTCTAGCAAGGATGAGCAGCAATTTGCCATGATTGTTGTGAATAGATTTCTCAAAGCATTCGATCGAGATAGATCGACTTGCGTTACTCGTGTTAATGAAGGGTTCGAGAGTAGGTGCCGTTCCTTCGTCAAGGTGTTTTAGTCGATTTGCATCGCTCGCTTGAGTACTAGATTGCACGAAAAGTTTAAACGTGTGTTAGTTGAACGTGTCTGTGCCTGGTGTCACCTTTTTCGTTACATTACAATGTGTGATGCGATAAATCTAGACTGCGTACTGTGCTTAACCGCGTAATAAGATGGATGATCTACAATGATGAGCATTCATGATTGAGTCGTCGACGGAATGGAAACTATACGTTAAATGAATTTTTTAGAGCAGAAGACGTGATGGAAGAATACACGATATGATTCATGGAAAAAAATGAAAGTCAAATATGACTCTACTCAGAATCGAAGACCCGGGGCCTTGACATCACCCAAACCTTGCAGATTGCGTTTCATGCCCTTCGGGTCTGCCCATTCTGAATTCAAATAATCATCTTCGTCGGCTTCAGCAAGCTTCTTCAACTCCTCCTGTCGCTTAAAATAAAACGCAGTCATTGCATTGCGCTCTGCCTCGCTAACAATCGGCTCTCTAGCCGGTGGTCCACTCCCTTTAGCTGTTAGCTTTGCAATGATTTTTGTCTTTTCGTTACAGCTTCCCAGGCGATCGGAGACGAGTTGACCGCGTCGAAACTCTTTGTTGCATGACCACAACGCTGCATCCTCTGCTTTGACAAAACATCTTCCTAAGTACGTGTTCTGTAGAATATCGCATCCATGGAGAAATCTTTTTTTAGGATATTTATCATTGTTGCAACTCCCGGAAAGTGGAAAAAAACTTACCTTCAACTTTTCGATTGGCTCATCTAACGCTATCCTTACCAAGTCCCATTCTGGCAACCCCTCTGGGTATGCCATTGTCACAGCTCCTCGAACATGATTGATCTTGTCGTTGATCTCTTGAATCGTCAAAGGCACTTTTCTTTGCACTTGATCCTGAATAATTGGGAATAGAGAACAAACGTGAGACATGGAAGAATGAGTATGTGGAACCAGGAGCATTGTTTCACGACACAATACCTTGCCGATATAATTTTCAAGTGATAAGACCTCCTGTTGAAGGACCTCGACCATTTTTTTGTCTGGTGGATTTCCTGTTCGCAATCCGGATGGGTCGGCTGTGTAGTTTGGCCCCTTTTCCACCGTGTTTCCGATAATTTCTCGGACCTGTAAGTCAACGGGATCGGAGTTCAAAAGCACCACCCGACAGCAAACGTTTGGTGATGAATAATAATAAGTCAACGGCGACGTCATGGCAGTCAGTGTGACTCACTTCGTCCGTCCCCGCTTCCTCCGGCTTTTTCATGACCCCGTACGTTGCCAGCCCTCTCACGGCATCGATGATGAGACAAGACCGCAAACGAGCGTTGTGAATCTCGACTAGTGATTCTATGAGATCATCAACCTTAGTGCTGGATGTGGTATCGTAGAGAAAACTATCGTTCGCGCTGGAAGGACCGGCAGGGAGACTGGATTTGAGGTTGATCAACACCATGGCGATGATATGGTACTAAACAGAGTAATAACCAATGAGAATGTCGGTCGCTTGTAGTGGACATTGAATGATCAAAAATTTTGAAAATCGATTGAAATGGGAGAAAATGAATCTTTTATCCCATTTTTGCCATTTTTGGATAAATAATGGTGTAGGTTAGTTGATGCCAAATTAGGTATTTCCTTACGTGGACTATTAGACAATATTGTACTAATATCTGGCATTGTACCTACCCTGTCCCAAAGTTCGAACAACTTCCTCCTTCCAACATCGTTGTCCAACTAAACGCCCGCCCGGCCACAGTCTACTGCCACCTACTGCCACCATCATCGTGTCTAAACACACCACTAACAGCCAACATCAATGGCAAACGTAACGGATCCTCTTGCCCGCAGCGTCCACGGCACTAACCCGCAGAACCTGATAGAATACATCACCCGTCAAAAAATCTACGACTCCCTCTACTGGAAGGAAGAATGCTTCGGCCTCTCCGCCTCCGACGTCGCCACTAAGGCCTCAGAGCTCAAGGCGCTCGGCGGAAGCTACGGGGGGAACAACAAACCCACGCGATTCCTCTGTCTGGCTCTGAAACTGTTACAGATTCAGCCAGACGAGGGGATTGTGGAGGAATTTTTGCAGAATGAGGATTTCAAGTATGTGCGAGCTCTAGGAGCGTTTTACCTGAGATTGACCGGAAGACCTGCCGAAATTTACGAGCTTATCGAACCGCTTTACAATGACTTTCGGAAGTTGAGGTTTAGGGAAGCGACGGGCTGGAAGATCACTTACATGGACGAATTGGCAGATGAGCTGCTGACGAGCGATAGATATTGCGGTATTGCTTTGCCCCACCTACCCAGAAGGGATGTACTTGTTTCTGCTGGATATTTAGATGGTCCTCGGCGAAGCGCTCTGGGACAGCTCATTGATGAACAGGTGGATGGGGATGCAGAAAAGTTTTTGGAAAGGTTGGCAGCAAGTGGCAATGCAGCAGCAAAGGTCGCATTAGAAGAGAGAAGAAAACGAAGGAAGGAAGCAGAGGAGAAACAACGACAGATGCAAGAACAGATTAGAAAGGATACAGCGAAATACAGTGATAGACATGACCTCGACCGTGAGCGTTTGCATTGCTCTCGAGATGGTCATACAAGCATTAGCAGAATTGGCCGCAGTGACGGTAACTCTGACGACAGAAGACGTAATGAAAAGATTGCTCGTCAACATTCAAGAAGTAATAGACGTGAAGAAACTTATCAAGGAAGGGGCCACCATCAACAAGATCATGGTAGTGAAGAGTATTACGAAGAAGGTAATCAAGGCGTGAACGAATTCAGAGACAGAGATCGTGGACACGACGGAAACAACCGAACAAGTCGACCCCGAAACAATCACCAAAATCACGAACGCCGGCATTCATCAGATAAAAAATATGGATCCCTTTTCAAGTCACAGCGGCGAGACAATCTATCGGAAAACCATAATAAATCTCCAAGTAATCCTGAGCAAGAAAACACTGAAGAGTTCTGGAATGAACAAAGGGCTAAACTTGGTCTGAAGCCACTCCATAAATAGGTGTTGTTTTTCTTTTTTGAACCTTCATATTCGATAGATAAAGTTTATATCTTAAAACAGATGAGACTTCATACGAAGTCAGTCAATGTAGTGTACTTTAGTCTGTACAAGAATGTTGGGTGGCCCTTCCTCTTTTGAGGCTGTGACTAAGTAAACCTGAACTGACATCTGAAGCGTGACTAAGATTTGGCGAATTTTTTAATTTTCTTTAAATTTTTATCTTCGCTGAACGCTCTTGACCCAGAGTGACTTTGTACCAAATCTGACAAGCGACACATCACTCCTTTTTTTTGATATTTTTGTTGCCACAACACGAGACAACAGCTTTCAAAATCGCCATTGCTGTCGCTGCCGCCATCGCTGTCGCTACGGCCATCGCTGCGGCCATCGCTTCGACCATTGCTGCGGCCATCGCTGCGGCCATCGCTGCAGCCATCGCTGCGGCCATCGCTGCAGCCATCGCTGCGGCCATGGCTGCAGCCATCGCTGCGGCCATCACTGTGGCCATCGCTGCGGCCATCGCTGCGATCGCTGTGGCCATTACTGCGGCCATCGATGCGGCCATTGCTCTGCGGCCATCGCTGGGGCCATCGCTCTGCAGCCATCGCTGCAGCCATTGCTACTGCCA